>JAXQQM020074707.1:0-127533 GCA_034641835.2 Pinus albicaulis
ATGACCAAACAATAGAAATTGATGATAAGTTGCAGATAAAAGTGTAGGATCCAGGGAGACAAGGATAAAGACTTAAAATGCATGATCAGGAGATCATGATCATTTGCAGCCTTGGGAGTCTGATGCATGGGCATTAGATTCGAAAAAATACTTTGTATTTTATTAAACATAGGGGGTCTTATGTTTGTGAGAAATTATTGATTTTATGTAAATATTAATGGGATTTTTGAGTGATTAAATGATGTTTTTAATTAATTGTTGTGAGGATTGTTAATATTCCCAAATTATTTGGAGAACATGAGAGAAATTAGATTTTAGATATCTCAGAATTAATTATGAAGCCTAAGTTAGATATGGTTTCAAGATTTTAGGGATAAAATCTAGATTGTAGTGGTGTTGAGATATTTGAGGAGTTTGTTGAGTTATTAAAGGGATTTGAACCTAAATTGTTTCAGCATTATTGTATAAATGTAATAAGCCTAAAATTCAAAAGGTAGGAAAAATAGATACATAGAGGTAAGGTTTGGAAAACAGAGTTTGTAAGCATCTGGGCAATTGTAAGAAGGGCCATGATTTGAAAATCAGGCTAGGAATGAAGATTTATGTAAGTATTTTCAATTGTGAATATGAAAGTGTGTTTTCAGAATCATATGGGTTGATTTGTTGAGCAAATGTATATTAAAAACTCTGTAATTTGGGTTGAATGGTATTCTGCATATGATGAGAGAAATCGATGTTAAGTATCAATTGAATGAATAAGGGTTGGCATAATTTATAGTGTGTAGATTGATTGTATGATCTGAAGGTTTTTATATGTTGGAAAAAATAGACAAATCAGAACCATGAACATTACATAGTCAAATGGAGAATGAATCAAATGCGCATTGTAGGCAATCGATTGAAGATGCAATGTTTAAAGGAAGTGTTCATCAGAGTGTAGAAGCATTAATCGATGTTGAAGTGAATTCATGAGAAAAATTGTGTTTTTAAAACATGATGTGTTATAACATCCGAAGATTGACTACGCAGGTCGAGTTATAACCCATTCAAACTTGTGCATTGAATGAAATCAGAATTGCAATTCCATAGCAATAAGATGCGTAGGGAAGGTTTGAATAAGATTTAATTTCTGTATGAAGAACAGTGAATGCAATAAAGTCTCATGGGTGCAATTGTTTTAATTAAAAGTTGAATGAAATGTTGTGAATTCACATTGTATAAGATGCCGCAGGTGTTAGATGTGTTTGAACTGCAGGGATTGAAATTGAATTATGAAGTGTACTCTTAAAATAGAATGTAAATTCGATGGCATAGTGTTTGGAAAGCCTGAGTAAAGGTGGAGTTACACAAATGATGAAATTAATCTCCAAGACGTAGAGTCTAATTAAATGGAGGATGCAGAGATTGTCTATATCTTTATGCGAATTGAAGAATCAAGAGCAGAAATGATCTAAAAATAAAGCACAACGTTAAATGTTGGAAGTGAATGCAATTTGCGTTGGAGAGAAACTTTTTTTTTTTGTATAAAACGATGATGGATGAATTAATACAGTGAAGTGATTCTGATTTGGCGCAAATTGAGGTCGATCCAAGCTGCGATATAGAGTAAATCGTGCTAGAAGGGAGCAATGAATTTCTGGCTTGAGCCAAAATAAAATTCCATTGAAAACCAGTGTCAACGCAAATCAGAAACTGTATAACGTTGAGCTGAAGAATCTCCTTGAAGAGAATAAAGGAAGGGACCTTTGTTTATATGGTGTATTAGTTTCCTATTTTCATATCGGATCAGAGTCATGTTAAACGGAGTGCGACTATACATTGAACCTGTTAAAGGCGAATTTGCATGGTGGAGAATTTGATACAGAGTTTGTGTAAATGTTGCTATGATTCAAATGGTTGTGAACCAGATTCCGTCAGTGAATGCGTTGCTAGGTGATGGAGAAGGTAAGTTTTTATTAAAAGAGAATTGAATGATATGTGAAAGTTCTCGGTTATGATAGAATGCATAATATTATATGCCTTGGTATTAATTTTACCAAATTTGACTTTGAACCGAATGTTAGCATGGATTAAATGCTATGATAAATTTGGGGTTTAGTTAAAAGTTGAGGAATTAAATAAAAACAATGGGTTTTAATTAAATTCTTTTATAAGACTTTTGAAAAGGCTTATGTTTGTGGAACAAACTTTGGTATGGAAGTTGTTTGGTAGTTAAATGAAATCTGGATTATGGTTTTATAACCATGTATTTAAAAGGTGAAGAAATATTCTTGAAGATTTAATGTATGAGCTTCCGCATGAGTTAATTGAATTTTGGGTTGTATTGAAGTATGGTTTTCATAAACCATAAAAATTCGTGAACTGATTCTATTAGCTTCCGCATGTAAAAGTTGTGAAATTTAGTAGAATTAGAGTCTTATTTGGGGAAAATATTTGGGATGCATTTTATATGCATAGCTATTGAATGAGAATGTGGGTAAAGGCAGGGTGACCTGCCATCACATAACAAGATTCCAGACATGATCTACCACTGCATTTTTGAATATCGACCGCCTCCTATGTTATATGGTCTCCCAAAGACTATTAGGTGAGTTATCCAAATAACCAAACATATACCACACCATATACCATATTTCCTTCATAGTTGAACAAGTATTCAACAAATGTTCCATATTCTCCTCTTATCACTAGCATATCAGGAACCATGGTGGTCCATTAAAGCCTTTCCATTGGAGATGACCCCGGGTTAGGAGGCATCGATGGCATATGATCCAAATTAAATGAGAGACTTTTAGCCATAATTTAGAGATTTGTATCTTTCTTCAGAGTGGCTCATTAGGGATTTCCACATCACCTATTTTAAATCCATAAGTCTCCTTAATTTTGGACATTCTCAATGGCTTGTATCCCCACTACAATTTGTTATTTTCTTTTTCTTTCTAGATTTTCCTCTCATAAAATGTATCCTAAAGGATTAACCTATTCTTAGTATGTATTTCTTGAAACTAGTTATCTTATTTTTTTCAATATGCATGAGGAGGATTGGGGGTTTGGTTTTGTCCAAAATTATGCAATACTTAAAGCACATTGGGCCCTCATAAACTCCTTGATTTTATGGATCTCGTCGAACCTTTTAAAACATGACATATATGACCATTAATCCTTGAAAAATATAGTTGTGGAACCATAATCTATGTCCCAAAACATTTTATCCCAAATTATATGTGCATCCTTTTGTACCAAATTCCATATGGGAGATCCCATGGGGAATTCAACTGCTTGAATTTTCTCCACCAGTGAGTGACTTGGGTTGTAATTTCTATCCCATATTACTTTCCATAAATATGAACCTCCCTACTAACAGTGGCTGCATAGATTCACTCCACATACATTTTTTAGTAACTCTAGGTCTCGTAATCCAAGCTACCCTTCCCATTTCAGGAGGCAAATCTTCTCCCACTATATTAGCTGTCATTTCCTAGTGAATTGGGCCACTTGTTATATGAGTTTACAAAATAAAGAGACAATATATTTGTACACTAATTTTGGATCCAAAAGTACTAATATTTGGAATACTGGTAATGTCACCCGAAATCCAAGATTCAATGAATGAAACTTCCATTTCTTCAAGCATTTTGAAATATTTTTTATGACCTATTGTCAACAACTTGTCTTGAGGGGGTTTATTACTAGGGGAACTCTGAGGTATTTTTCTGAAAATATACAACCATGAAATCTAGATTTCTATCCAAGTTTTGTTGGATTGGCTTGGGCATGTTAAAAAAATACATGTTGGATTTATCCCCATTAATCAGCATACCAAGTGCATCATGAAAATATGAGAGGATAACATCTAGTAGTATCATCTCTTATAGGTTAAGATCTTCGTAAAGCATAATATCATCCCCAAAATATTGATTGGGCATGGGAACATCATTTCTTAGTATCCACATGCCTATGAGTGACTCGAATGTAAAACTGGATCATCATTTCTTAGTATCCACATACCTATGAGTGACTCGAATGTAAAACTGCATTGATTTATCACCCTAGTGCTTATGTTGCAATGATGAAAAGAAATGGACAAAGTGAATTTCCCTACCTAATACCACTAGAATACAAACTTTAGATGTGGGAGAACCATTTAACAAGATAAATAAGAAAGGGGTGGAAAATAGTGACCTTATCCATCGAATCCATGCAATATATAATACAAAGACCTCCAACGCTCTTATGAGATTGCTCCAATTCACCCGTTAGATAGATCCAATTTTACCACCATCCCCAACTTCTTTCTCTCATCTAGTGTGTGAACTATATTTTGGGAAGTCACAATGCCATCCAAGATCTACCTACCCTACACAATCCCTATTTTATCTAGGCTCGTTATGTGTTTCAAAAGGGGTTTTAATCTCCTTACTATAACTGGTGAGATGATATTGTACACCATATTACAAAATTAAATTGTTTTATTCCCGCTTGTATCATTAGATTTATTTACTTTGGGTGTCAATAGAATGAAGGTTACATTCAAGCTATACCATACATGTTGTATATTTTGGGGCTCCTCGTCTAAAGTGTGGACTTCCTTGTCGATAAAATTCCAACAAGATTTTAATACGTCTATGGTACACCCATCCAAGCCTAGGGATTTTTTATTGGGAACATCCTTCACCACTTCCTCCACTTCCTCAAAATAAATTTATTTCATAAGAGCATCATTCTATTTTGGGGTGATTAATTATGGAATGAAATGATTCACCTCGTTGGAAAACTCAGATATGTCTCGTTCCCCTTTATATACCATATCCTGATAAAAGTAAACTAGCTCCGCTTCCATGTCACTATGCTCAGCTAAATGATTTCCTTCCCTAGAGTTAAGGGAGAAAATTTTATTTTTATGTTGGTGATTAATCATAGCTAGATGAAAGAACTTCATGTTGTGATCACCCTTCCTTAACCATTGTTTAAATGATTTTTTTTTTCAGACTGGTTCTTCTTATTTATAGCACAACAACAAGCATGAATGATCATCCCTTCCTCTTTATATAGAGTATATGTTATCCACTCCTCAATTATTCTTCTCTAAATCTCCTCCATTCATGCCTCTAACTTATTTTTCTCTATGAATATATTCCAAAATTCATTCTTGTTCCAAAATTGTATTCTTTTCTTTAGCTCCTTTAATTGTCTCTAGAATAACTACATTAAACTACCACCAGGCACCCCGGTATTGTACCACCACCTCTCCAAACTTTCCACAAAGTCTTGATTTTGGATACAAAGCTCTCAAAATAGAATGGGTTGTTCCGAGGAGTATTTTTTTATTAATATCAAGCCTGATTAGCTAGTAATCATATGCTAAACTATTATGAATCCAACTCACAAAATAGAATAAAATAGAGATTAGTGGCTTAGAAATCAATGACATCATGGAGGAAACCTCCTTTTCATTACATAAATGAAAATTTCTTAGTTGATTCAAATGGGATACCTCCTTTATATATATATGAGTTCATGGGGTTGCAATATAATTGTAATTGACCTAACAATAATAATGTAAGGGCACAACAATAAAATTAGTGGGCTATTATGGGGCACAATAATAGCAATATGGGGACTACATGGGTACAACAATAACAATAACGGGGATACACTAACAAAAATAAGAGACTATACTAGTAATATAGGGCCCTAACATGCCCCTCTCCTTCAAAAACGTGTTATCCTCAATGCTTGAGTAGTTATGGATGCTTCTATATAAAATTGTCATCCTCCCATGTCGAATCTTCAGTGGGTAAGTTCTTCCACTTGATGAGATACTTTGCAATTGATCAATTTTGTAGCTATCGAGTTCTTATTTCCATGACTGCTTCAAGTTATAATATGATTTTTCCTTCCTCATCAAGTTCTGGAAATATTGTTTGAACCAGAAGTTTGTCACCTATAACCTTGTTTAAGAATGAAACATGGAATACTGGGTGCACTCGGGAAGATGCAGGAAGCTCCAATTTGTATGCCATAGTAGAAATACTTTGCATAGTAACATAGTACTATAGTGATAAGTTATTATCCTTCTTAGCTTGCTTGAGAGACATTTCTTGTATGGATGTAGCCGTAAAAATACCCTGTCACCTACTTGAAAATTTCTCTCGTTGTGATCTTGATATCTTATTGTTTCATTTGATTCTGTGGCAAATTTAGGTTATCGTTTAAGAGTTATAGAACTTGTTGTCGATGCTAGATGTGATCTTCCACTGCATAAACCTTAGAATTTTTCCTTAAAAATGATGCAATGGACGACGAATGATATCCATAAAGTGCCATAAATGGGGTCATTTTTGTTGTAGTGTGGAAGGATGTGTTATACCACCATTCGACAAGAGGTAACCAATTGATCCATTGTGTTTGTTCATGAAATACAAAGAAATGAAGATATCCTTCCAAACATTTGTTCACTATCTCAGTTTTCCCATCAAATTGAAGATGATAATATGAGCTATGAGCTAGTTTAATACCCAAACAAGAAAATAATTATGTCCAAAAATTTCCAATGAAAATGGGATCTCTATTGCTTACAATAATCTTTGGGTTTCCATGTAGATTTTGAATTTCTTCCATAAATGCAGTAGCAATTGTACTCTGTTTAAATGGATGAGATAATACACAAAAATTTGGATACTTGGTAATTCTATCAACTACCACCATGACGCAGTTTTTCCTTTGGACTTAGGTAAACTTGTGATAAAATCCATTGAAATATCCTGCCAACGTTGACTTCGAATGGATAAGGGTTGTAGTAGACCCTGGGTCTTAATTGTTTGAAATTTATTTTTCTGGAAAACAAAACATTCCACCACAAACTTTTGAATATCAGATTTAGGACCATCCAAAAAAAAATCTTTCTTCACCTTGTGGTAAGTTTTTAAAAATCCCGAGTGTCTTCCTAAGGGAGAGGTGTGCAATTCCAAAATAATTTTTTGTTTTAGTTGGGAATTCTTACAAAGATATAAGTGATATTTCTACAATAGGGAATCATTTTTCCAACTAAATGTATCATATGTACTGGTTCTTGCTGAAAATTTTGAATGGGTTTCCATACTTCTTCATCATTCTTTTGTTCCTCCCTTGTTTCAGTTATCCAATCTGGTTGGGTAATAGAAATGGCATAAAGCAATGCTTCCACATCATCCTTTCTTGAGAGTCCCTCTGCAACAAAATTAAGATTCCCCTTTTTGTGACCCATTTTTGTTGCTCTTCTGAAGATATTATTTGTTCCAAAAAGTATTTAAGACAATCATGATCCATTTTTACCTTGAAGTGTCTTTCCATTAGGTAAGATTACAATTTCTTTAGTGCATGTAGTATTGCCAACATTTCCTTCTCATATATAGTTTTCTATAAATACTTTCCTTCGATTCGACAAATTTTAGAAGAAATGGGTCTTCCTTCTTGCATAAAAACAACACCAATTAAATTTCCCAAGGCATCACATTCCATAATAAAGGTTTTTGTGAATTATTTCATAGCTAAGGTAGGTTCTTGGCATGATGCCTCTTTAACTTGTTTAAAGGCCTTAGTTTCTTCAAGAGTATGAAAATTCATATTTCTTCAAGAATGTTGTTGGAGGTGTTATTATTCTCCCATAATTCTTAACAAACTTGTGATAATACCCTGTTAACCCGAGGAATCCTCGCAACTGCTTTATAGTTGTGGGGACTTTCCATTCCTTAAAGGATTTAATTTTGTTAGGGTCTACCTTAACACCCTCTTGAGATACAATATGACCTAGATATTCCACCTCTTGTACTGTAAAGAAACATTTGGAGGATTTTTCATATAATTTTTTCTCCTCCAATATTTTGAGCACCCTGTGAACATGCTGAAAATGATTGCTCGAAGACCTATTGTAGATTAGTATACCATCGAAAAATACTAGCAAAAATTTTCTAAGGAAATGTTTGACAATAGAGTTCATCAACCCTTGAAATGTATAAGGTGCATTGATAAGGCCAAAACACATGACCAAAAATTCATAATGACCCTCATGATTTTTAAATGTCTTCAGTCTTCATTCTAATTTGCTGATATCGTGAGTGAAGATCCAACTTGGTGAAATAAATTGCTCCCTGTAACTTTTTGGGTCCCAAATCTGCATACTTTTCTCTTCCATTTTCACCCACTCTTTCACATATTTGTATCATCAGTATTCGTTAAATGATCTAAACAGACAAGGTAAACTCCCTTCCACTGTCTTATCTGGAATATTTTATTAATGAAATAATAGTCATGGGGATTTTTCCTACGCATGCACTAATTCTATTATTACCACAGATCTGGCAGTCAAAGGGTCGCATCTGCAAGTCACAGAAGTAACTTTAAGTTCAAAATGCTACTTTGATATGTTATAACAACATAACGGATTCCAACCTGACTCTAGATCTATTTCAGACCTTTTTTGGTTTTCTCTCGAAAACTAGGTTGGTCATTGTAAGAATTGTATGTTTGTAGATATTAGTTGTTAGATTGGAAAGATAGTTTTCTGAACAATGGTATAAGAAATGTCTCAGGGTTGAAAATGGGGTTAGCGTGCAAGAGATCAAGTTTCTAACAGAATACTATTAATTAATTGAATGCAAGGCATTTTGTTGTTTCACTTGTAAGTTGTGAATCTATCGCAACCCTGATCATGGAGTTGGGTCCACACTTCTGATCAGGTGTTGCATTATTTCTGTGTGTTGTTTTCACATTTATGTTTGGGTTTATTAAATATTTTTATGGTATTTTTCTTTAATTGATGAGAATGCTTTTATAATTCTGCAATTTATCTTTAATTACTATCACAGTAGTTTTGGTTATTTTAATTGTTGAATCTGTGGTCAATATCAGATTGTGCCATTGCCCCTACATATACCTTGCGCGTTACCTTGAAATAATATATGCACCCGGATTGATGAATTAATGTGGAAAAAGAGGTGAATAGCTTATTCACACTTGGACACCAAAATTTTGGTGCCGTTGCCGGGGAAGGCTAAGAAGGTGTAGGAACACGATCCATAATTGATCCAGAGATCAATCTCTCATCTTAGGGAGGGAATTTTCTACCCTTCTCTAAGTCTTGATTGTAGCGCTCTATTTTTTTTTCTTTCCAATCGTCTTTATAAAAGTTCAATCACTTGTCTTAGGGAGGGAATTTGTTACCCTACTCTAATTCCTCAATGTAGTGTTCTGTTTTTTTTTTCTTTCTGATCATTTTTCTAGAAGATCAATCTCTTGTCTTAGGGAGGGAATTTGTTACCCTTCTCAATGTAGCGTTATGTTTTTTTCTTTCCTATCCTTTTTCTAAAGATCAATCTCTCGTCTTAGGGAGGGAATTTGTGACTCTGCTCTAAGTCCTGAGCGTAGTATTCTATTTTCTTATTTTCTAATTATTTTCCTAGCGGCCAATTTCTCCTCATGAGGAGGGTATTTGATTACCCTATTTCAGGTCCTCCACCTTAATTTTTTAATTTTGTGTGATTTTTTGTTTGACCTAGTTTTCGTTTCTTTTAATTTTGTTTGATTTTCTTCTTGAATCCGATCTCTCGTCCTAGGGAGGAAATTATTTTTCCTTCTCCAGATCCTGAGCAATGTTGTTATTTTAATTATTTCTTCCCACCAATTGTATGAACAAAGATTCGAATAAGAGAGGCAGAGGAAGACCCCTAAATAAAGGAATGGATCTAGGAAGGAATACATATATCTAGGAGATCATCAAAAATGTTGAAAGAGAATCATATTCTCCTATTTTTGTCAGGGTAAATATTCAGATGAAGTCTAAAGGGCAGTCTGTTGAACAGCCAGGGCCATCAACGGTACCATAGAATACCCTTTTAATGGCAGAAGAATAAGTAAATAAAGTATCTGTAGAAGGAACACCCATGTTGTCGACATAAGGAGAGGAAATTGCAAGCAGGGGATCAAAGGAATTGAGCAATTCCAATTTGGAAGAAGAACTCTTGAAGGAGTTGGCATCACCACGAGACCAAGGGAGTGTGTTGAAACCTCCTGTAATCGAATCACCCCAATTATCGGTTGCAAAACCAGTTGACATCCCAAGTGAGTATTGGAGGATATTTATGGCACCTACAAATTCCTCTATTGATTTCCCGATTGGAAACATCACAGGTGATGCACCAATGAAGCCCATACCATTAATATATTTTCCTAATTTTCATGGGATTTCCTTTGAGGATCCCGATACATTCCTCTTTGAATTTGATATTATTTTTAGAGAGTATGACTATATCGTTGATGCTCATAAATTAAATATATTTACTACTAATTTAAAGGGAAAAACCCTGCAATGGTTTATGGGTTTAGGGGTAAATACTATCTCCTCATGCGATGCGATGAAGGAAATATTTTTGGAGAAATACCAGGATTACTATAAATCTCGTGACATGAAGGAGGAGATTTCTAAGTTTGTGCAGAAAGAAGATGAGAATATGGAAGGTTGTGTGGAACGATTTAAATACATAATAGAAATGTTTGGCCATATTGACCTTGAAAAATATATTCTAGAGATCATCCTTCTTTGGGCGCTCAGGGAAGATTCTCTGCAACTTTTAAATATAGTAGGAAATGGATATATATCTAAGGAAGACTTCGACAGTATCTGTGGGTTGTGCATTCAGTGTTCGCGAGGGGTTGCAAGAAATGGACAAGGAATTTGATCATTAAAAAATTCTAGTGGAGGGGTCACAAAGGAAAAAATATGAAATATACTTGATAACCTAAGGACTGATATCCTAAGTACATTATCTACCCACATGGACAGTTTCCAAGAAAAGCAAAAACAAATGGAGTTCGAAAATACTATGGTTATATTCTTCCCTTAGTTCAGAAAGAAGCATCCATTAAAGGAATGCCCATTGAACATAGTTGAAACATGTGCGATTTGCAAACAGGCCCATGTGACCATCTCGTGCCCTTCCTTGTCAGGATTGAAGACAATTTCTGAAGGAGTAAGTAAAGAGAGCACATTGGATCAACTGTATTTCATGGGACCAAATAAGCCATTTTAGCCCCGACCATCGAATATGAATCCAAGTATGCCTTAGGACCTATCTCAGTATTTTAATAATTTTAATATGGGTCCCTAGTTTGTACATTTTTTACCAATGTGGTCTTAATATCAATATCCATCCTAGAAAAAATGGGTTCCCCAAACTAGTTTGAATCCTTCATGGGCTCAGAACTAACGTGGACCCTCTCCTACTCGACAGTTTCCCTAATCAATGCCACAATAAAAAATTCAGTTTCCTTCCAATGTACCTCTAAATAATCCATCCCTTTTACCTCAACCACCTATCCAACCCATCTCGAATCATAATAATAAATGGGTTCAAAGAGCTGACACTCTTCACCTTCCATCATATAGAATTTCTACCATACAATTTAATGAAATAAAATTATGATATGGTAGGGTAGTGAATGCTCCAACTTCACCTATTATCATCGAACAGGTTGACAATGAATTTACAAAACTAGAACCAAAAAAACTTGGCGAAACCAAAACAAAACATTATAAATCAAACACCTCCCCAACATACTATTAACTAGGGTCGTCTAGTCAATCCGCCATATCTCGAAATATTGAGCCTAAGTAAATAGAGGCCTCATTCAAAATTTGACTTTCTGGGAGAATTAAAATATCTATTTCTTAAAATTCCCCTACTCCAAGTTATGAGGGACATACCTATATACATAAAAAATCTCAGAGAATATTATTCTAAGAATCCTAGGAATAAATCAAGGGATCCATTGACCATCCATGTGATGGGTAGACTATCTAACATCATGCTAGGAAAAACCATTCCTGTAAAATATGGGGACCCAGGGAACCCAATTCTAATGGTACAAATTAATGGGGTTGAAATCCCAAATGCACTGCTTGATTTAGGTGCTGCCATAAATGTCATTACCTCTGAAACAATGAATGCATTAGGTCTTAGAAACATTAAGCCAACCCCTACTATCTTGGAATTGGCGGATAGGTCTACAATTAAACCAACATGGAAGTTGGAATATGTTACTATTTCGGTGGACTCATGGAACTATCCCGTGGACCTAATTATATTACAAACATGATCCCTAGCTGGTGGTCATCCCTTGATTTTGGGAAGACCTTGGCTCATAACTGTGGATGCCTATATTGGGTGTCGATCTGGACATATGATTATATCAAATGGGACGATTACAAAGAACCTCACTCTCTATCCTCCTGAAAAACCAAGACCACCAAAGAAACCATTATCCAAGTGAAAGCCTCTACCAATGGAAGAATCCGAACCTAAAAATGAAGAAATTAGACCGGTCCTTACCATTGGGCAGGCCCTTTAATTCAAAACAAAAATTGAGGACAATACCATTAACACTTTTATTAATGATCCCTGTTTTGTTTTTGACTCGACTTGTCAAATTTTAGAATCTTCCATGAGCTGTTAAATGAAGGAAAATATCGAACCAGAAGATGAAATTGAAAACACCCCTGCAAATTCACCCCATGATAGTATTCCTATTGAAATTGAAGCAGGAAAAACACTGAACATCAACCCAAATCTTTTAGAATCCCAGAAAAAGCATCTCCTAAAAGTTATTCAAAACAATAAGGAAGCTTTCGCCTGGGACTATAACGACATGAAGGGGATTCCTACTAGTTTATGTCCTCATCATATTTAAATTAAGGAAGATTTTTGTCCTATGAGACATCTGCAACGCAGATTGAATCCCACTCTAAAGAACATTTTCAAGAATAAAATTCTAAAATTTCTGGATGTAGGATTTATTTACCCCATGTCAAAGAGCCAATGGGTGTCTCCACTGGTTATCATTCTAAAAATGAATGGTAAATGGAAGATATGAATGGACTATAAGGAGCTAAACAAAGAAACTCAAAAATACCATTTCCCTTTGCCATTCATTGACCAATTCCTGAACACCCTAGCTAGGAATAAGTTTTTATCCTTACTAGATGGGTGTAGCGGGTACAATAAAATCCATATAGCCCTAGAGGACCAAGATGAAACATCCTTTACATGCCCATGGGGGACCTTTGCATGCAGGGTTCTCCAATTTGGTCTATGTAACGTGCCTGTGACATTCCAGAGGGCAATTCTGGTATTTTTTTTCTAATTTTGTTGATGACAGTGTTGAAATCTATATGAATGATTTTACTCCATATGTGAATTTATTTGAAGAAGGATTGGAAAATCTGGAAAAATTACTTAAAAGATGTAAACAAACCCATGTGTCTCTGAGTAGAGTTAAATGTCACATGATGAGGGAAGAAGGAATAGTATTGGGACATTTTCTCTCGACTGCTAGAATTCGAGTTGATCTGGCCAAAGTAGAGGTAATACTACACTTCCCCGTACCTAAGACACCCACATAGGTACATACATATATCATTTTCGTTGGTTATTATAAATGCTTTATAGAAAATTTTGCTAAAATATCACATCCACTTTTTCAATTGCTAACAAAAATTGCAGAATTTTTGTGGACAGAGGACTGTGAAGCAGCTTTTGTGAAGATCAAGGAATTGGTTTGTGAAGCTCTGATACTTCAAGAACCTGATTGGGAATTATCATTTCATATACATGCTAATACCTCTCATACAACCGTAGGAACAGTCTTAGGAAAGTAGGTAGATAAGACACCATATGTAGTTTACTATGTCAGCAAGAATTTGACTTCTACTGAGTTAAATTACACGGTGACTGAAAAATAATTCATGGTTGTCATCTATGCTATCCAAAATTTCCGAAATTGTGTCATTAGGTATCCTAATTTTGTACATACTGATCATGCAACAATAAGGTATTTGATGAATAAACCTATCACTCCTGGTCGCATTACAAGATCGCTACTACTGGTTCAAGAATTTGATATTACAATAGTAGATAAACCGGGAAACGATAACGTAGTTGCTAATTTTTTGTCTAGAATGGATAATAATGATGAAGGCACACTCATAGAAGATAGTTTTCTGGATGAGCATATTTTTTCAATTTTTACTAATCCTTCGTGGTATGTAGATATTCCTAACTATCTTGCTTCATGGATTGTAATATCGCAAAATTGGGAGAGCAGCAATATAGCACATAAAAATGGAATTATTTAAAAATATAAATATACCAATACATGATACAAAAATAGATCCATTCCTTTATTATTATAACATAAAAAAATAGGTACACATATTTGAGGAAAAGATGACTCAATTTGGGTAAATAATCCTCCCATGAAAGCATACACCTACATACGAAATGTTTTTAATACATGAAATTAAGGAATGGAAGAAAATGCGTTGTCTATGAGAGAATAACAACTAAAATATAGAGAAATATATTAATGCTGATATAATTCTCCAAAAATTCTAATATTAGAGATCCATGCTCCAAAACATATTTCCAAGACAACTTAGGAAAGGCTTCCGAAAATACACACTTTACAAAAATTTCATATTTGGCCCTAGGGATAAATAATCTCTACAACTAAATCAATGATAGGAGGTGGCTGATATGAAATATGAAATGGTTGATCCTCCTCCAATATATCTCCTAAATTAATGGTTTCTCCCCTCAAAAGAAACACAACTCCTCCAACTAGGGCAATAAACCCATTGTTGTAGCTGCTCTCTAAAATAACGTTGTCCTTGAGGGAAAATGCATTGTAACCAATGATAGCCACTTGGCCTAGTGAAAATAAGTTAAATGATTCCCTGAGAACTTCCTCACAAGATTCCAGATGAAAGGATGAGCCCTGGAATGGAAAACTAGCTAAAAAATTGGAGATCTCTCTCCTCCGCTACTACAACCCTGCAACACAACCCAACTCTAAACAGAACTGCTTTCTATATTAGACTGAAGCTTGGAAAAATGTGAGATATTAATAATGCAACTCAAGATAACCTCTATTGAGTAGGGAATCTAAGTCCCCGGAGGATGAGGGTGGGATTTCTGCTCGAAAACGCGCTTGTGCTAAACATCACAACAAACCCTGCTAAACAACAAAAGCATGCACAAAAATGTCACATGAAAAATCCAGATCTATAAAGATCAAAATTAGTAACAAAAATCCATCCCTTCTAATGCTTCCATCCTCTTTCCTTTATGCTTGGTGAGTTTCCTCACCCTGGGTCCCACCCATTGAAAGATATACTCTCATGCATACACTCCCCCTAAATGATTGTGTTTTCCTCCATTAATCCTCCATGATCTCCATAACAACATTGTTGATCTGGTCAACATTGACCTATTCCACATGCTCTATCCCTTGTTCACACCTTAGGGTGCTTTATTAAGCTGAAATGATGGTCCAAATTCACATGAGAAGTGGTTTTATTCTTTATAAAGAGATTTATGGGTCTCCCTACCCACTTATTCACCTATATAAGTGATATACAAATATTTTAATATTATAATTAGCTGCAAGATAATTTATGAATAGTATGGTCCTCCCCTCCAAAATGTTTCTTGTCCTCAAGCAACTGCAATGATACTGCAAAACCTCCAATGGATATGTCTCCTCCTAAGTATAAAAGTTAGCGTTTCGTAGATAAAGAAAATAGATTTCTTCATGAAGAAGTGGGAGATATATGGAAAAGGTTATGTTACATCCATTGGCCTCTTTAAGTCATGAGAGATGATAAATGTTGGGTGCCTCAACCCAAATGAGAGACTCCAATCTCCATGATATCATCCAAACAAAGTGAGCCATCCTTGGTAGCTCATAGAAAAAATCACCATTCCCCTACTTCTGCAATGTATAGGGGTTGTATGGCTGAAAATGAGAGATCAAGTTATTCAACTTAGGTTGTCACTCTCTCCATTTATGACAAATATGGAATTGTTGATCTTGGGCTTCAATAATATAGTCCTCAGGAAGCCAACAGGTACTTGGAATGTCATGATCTCCTTATTTGGTTCTATGAACCTCTCTTGTCCAATCCATTCCACATATAGTTAATATAATGACATCACTATAAGGGATCCTAAAGAAAAATGGAATATGTGTCATATAAGATGCTGGATGGTGACAATCATCCCTCAAGTGAGACTAGCATTGATCTGCCTCTAGCTGTCTCAAAACACCATATGATAAGTTGCCATCGAACCACTTATTTTCTTCCATACACTTCTCAAAGTGTTGAAAATATTGAAGGACATTATGTGTTAACTTAATATCATCCAATAAAAACATGTCTTTCCCTAATTCCTCTATAAAGTGGCCATCCCAATCATCGAATGTATTCCCAAAAGTACCATGAAATCCAAACAGAGACTTACTCTCTTATAGATCAATGTGCTTCAAATGTATGGTAAAGGAATGTACATGCATTGTTAGATGATCAATAATCATCAAAACACAATATTTACCATATATTGTAGAAAATTTGATGAAGAGGTCCATAGATGAACCTTCCCATTTCTCCATCAAAAGGGAAAGTGGCTGAAACAACCTTGCATGGTGGTTGCTTGCCTCTTCATACATCAAAAAAGCTACATATCTCATGATATGTTGGAGTATATCTTCTTTGATATCCTCCCAATATAATCCCTCCATGATGGTGTGATAAGGCTCAATGAATTCTACATGTCCTGAAAAGAGTGCCTCATATGCTGCATGGTGAATCCCCTCCTTGAGCTTGGAGTTGCTAGTCAGTAGATCTAATCCTGTAAATAAATGACTCCATCAACCACTCTATATCTCCCATATATCACTTGTCCATAAAGAACCTTACATGTATAGAGGTTCTTGGAATTTTCAACCAATAGTTGGGATTCCCAATATGGATCAAGGCTTCCCAACAATAACAACGATGTTGAAATCTGAAATGAAGCACCTGTCACATTATAGCTCTCCTCTTTGACATGCTCAATGTCAAACCCACATGTTTGAGTATTGTTACCCCACATTTGTTGCCTCCCTTTCAGCTGATATTTTCCAAGACAAAATTGAAATACAATGAGTTCAACCTCCTCTTGGAAGGTATTTCCCATGTAAAACTTCCATAGTTTGGCCAATGCATGCAAGAGTGTTAATAACATCTTGTCATATTCAAAAATCTCCATTATGTGTGGAAGTATCATTTGTTGCTTCAATCTTGTGTCATCATAGATTCAAGAATCATCATCTTTCAGCGCAAATAGCTGAGTGGAATATAGAAATGTCCATATCAGAAAATTTCTCATCCCTCCTTTGAACCCATCAAAGGTTCTCTGCATCGTTCTAGCTCCTCCCAAGGCTCCTTCCTTAGCCAATTCTACCAATGACGCACCATGTTGAGAGAACTCTTCGATCCTATTCCAATCATGGAGTCTGCTTGGTGGAATTCCTCCACATAATGAAAAATAAAGGCCTAGAGTAGGATGTATATGTAAGTGGACCGATTTGTCCCTACTCTCACTATGTAAATCATCCTCCTACTTATGTGCAGAAACCTCCTGAAAAGGATGGGTGTGTATGTTCCCAATCACTTGATGCTAGCCATCATTCTCATATTATCCTATATTCTTCAAGATCTTACCATCTAAGGCGTCTTCCTCCAGTGTAATCAACTGCTACACACCCAACATCTCATTGGTGTCAAAAGTCTTGATCACAAGGGAATGATCTATCAAATTTAATGTCCCAAAAACTATGGTCAATGTTGGAACATAATTATTCCACTCCCTAGTCTCATTTCCTATCAAGATAGAAACATGTTGCTCCTGATCTTCATATGTGAGATCCTTTCAAACTTCTTGAAAATATACAAGAGCTCCTCTAGTTAAATAAATTGCTTCATCTGCATCTACAAATGGTGGTGGATCTCCTCCTGTTGTTACAACACTGGAGGCTCTTTCCAGCTCTTTCTCTTCCTTCTCCTCATCATTGAAGAATACCTCATCATTAAGAGATCCTCTATCTTGATCCCCTCTTGAAGGAGGAATCCTCATGTCTTCTTCTTGGGAAGAAATTTCTTGCTGAAGTGGGGCTTTTTCCCTTGGCAAAGAATTTAGCAAATTTTTAACCTCCTCAACAATATTCATAAATGGAGTTGGTTTCATGGATCCTCCCAAATCATGCAAAGGTTCTAATTTCTTGGGGTTTTCTAGCTCACCCAAGGATGTTTCAGAATGTGTTTGATCAAATATTTTCACTAACCTCCTAGTGAACTTTGCATAAGTTGATATATTTGCATGATTCAATGAATAAGATTCATAAAACCACCAAGCATAAGCCTTACCACCAAGATGCAGCGTTGCTACTTTTCTGAAACTTGATGCACCTGAAAATATGCATCTAACTCCTTTACCCAAGCCTTAGTTTTGCTCTTGGGTGACCCATCAAAAGTGCGTAGAAAGAATCTACCCAAAGTGTGGTGAATGCACATTCTTCTTCTATTGTTGTTAATAGGTCTTCTATTTTATTTTATTTGACAAATCGCTTGGAATTTTAGATGCTCAATGAATCTCTAGACTAAGATTCATATTCTTGGAGATAGTCACCAAGAGTATCCTCCTTTGGTGTATCTCTCTCCTCTTCCTCCCTTTCTAAGAATGTAGGCATGGTACCACATTCTAGATCTGATGGTGAATTTGAATGCTCACACCCATAATGTTAAGAACTGGAGCTTCCTTTATTTTCAAGCCCCCTTGGAGAATCTCTATATCTCTCCATCCTCATCTCTTTGATGTCTATGTTAATGCCCTGCATAGTTTGAAGGAAAAGCCTTGAGAACTCCTTTTTTCCTGGTAATGTAGTCTTGCCTCCATCTCTTCTGAAAACCTTATATTTTCTATGAGAATATTCTTTAGATGACATAATGGCTGAAGTACATAGGCTGAGTGAAGATTCTTCTCTGATACCACTGTAGTATCCCAAAATTGGGAGAGAAACAATATAGCACATAAAACTAGAACTATGAAAAAATATAAATAGATCAATAAATGAGACAAACATATATCCATTCCACTATGATTATTATAGAAAAAATAGGTACAAATAATTCCTAAAAATTTCACTCAAGTTGGGCAAATAAGCCTCTCATGAAAGCATACACCTAGATCTAGAATGTTGTTAATACATGAAACACAGGAATGCAGGAAAATGTGTTTTGTATGAGAGAATAGAAGCTGAAAGATATAAAAATATATTACTGCATATATAATGCTCCAAAAATGCTAAGACTAGAGATACATGCTCCAAAAAAAAATTCCAAGACAACACAAGAAAGGTTTCTCGAAATACACACTATACAAAAATAACCGATTTGGCCCTAGGGCTGAATAATCTCTGCAACTAAATCACTGATAGGAGGTGACTGATATGAAATATGAAATGGTTGATCATCCTCCAATAGATCTCCTAAATGAAGGGCCGATCCCCTCAAAGGAAACAAAACTCCTCCAACTAGGGCAATAAACCCACTATTGCAGCTGCTCTCTAAAGTAACGTAATCCTTGAGGGAAACTGCACTGTAGCTAATGATTGCTACTTGGCCTAGTCCCAAAATATGAAATGAGGCCCTAAGAATGTCCTCACAACATTTTGGATAAAAGAATGACCCCTCCAATGGAAAACTAGCTCAAAAATTAGAGATCTCAAGATTTTGAGAAGCTTATGGCAGCAAGCATGTAGTTGGATGGCCACTTATCATATGATGCTCTGAGACAGCTAGAGTCAGAACAACACTAGTCTCACTTGAGGGACTATTGTCACCATCCATCATCTTGTATGACACATAGTTCATTTTTCTTTGGGAACCCTAGTGATCAAATTCTATTCACTATATGTAGGATGTATTGGACAAGACAGGTTCCTAAAACCAAATAATGGGATCATGAGATTGAGAGTACCTTTTGGCTTCCTGAGGACGATATTATTGTAGCCCAAGATTAGTAGCTCCATATTTATCATAAATGGAGAGAAAGACAATGCCATTTGAATAAATTGATATCTCATTTTCAATCATACAACCCCTATACATTGGAGAAGCAGGGGATTGGTGAATTTTTCTATGAGCTACCAAGGATGGATCACTTTGTTTGGATGATAGCATGGAGATTGGAGTTTCTAATTTAGGTTGAGGCACCAAAAATTTATCATCTCTCATGCCTTAAGGAGGCCAATGGACATCACAAATTTTTTTTTATATATCTCCCACTTCTTCATGATGAAAGCTATTTGGTTTATCTACGAAAGGTTAACTTGTATACTTGGGAGGAGACATATCCATTGGAGGTTTTGTAGTATCCTTGTAGTTGCTTGAGGACAAGAAACATTTTGGAGGGGAGGACTGTAATATTCCTAAATTAGCTTGGAGCTAATTGGAATATATATATATATTTTTTATATCACTTAGAGAGGTGAATAAGTGGATAGGGAGACCCATAAATCTCTTTATGAAGAATAAAACCACGTCTCATGTGAATTTGGATCATCATTTCAGCCTAATAAAGCACCGCAAGGTATGAAAAAGGGCTAGAGCATATGGACTCAGTTAATTTTAACTAGATAGATAGTACTGTTATGGAGATCATGTAGCACTAATGGAGGACATCGTAGTCATTTAAGAGGAGTGTATGCATTAGAGTAGCTCCTTTAATGAGTGGGACCCAGGGTGAGGAAGCTCACCAAGCATAAAAAGAAGAGGATGGAAGAATTAGAAGGGATTGATTTGTATTATTTATTTAGATATTTTTATATTTGGATTTGTCGTGTGACATATATGTGCATGCTTTTTCTATTTAGAAAAGTTTGTTGTGTTGTTTAGCACAAGGGTGTTTTCGAGCTGAAATCCCACCCTCATCCTGGGGAGACTTACATTTCGTACTAAGGAGAGGTTATCTTGAACTCCATTACCACTATCTGGCATTTGGCCAAGCTTCAGTCTCATATACAGTGCAATTTTGTTTAGAGTTGGGCTGTGTTGCAGGGGTGTAGTAGTGGAGGAGAGAGATCTCCAATTTTTGAGCTAGTTTTCCATTGCAGGGATCAAAATGTCATCCGGAAGCTTGTGAGGAAGTTCCCAGGGCCTCATTTCATATTTTGGCACCAATCCAAGTAGCTATGATCATCTACAACACATTTTTCCTCAAGGACTGCGTTATTTGAGAGAGCAGTTGCAACGATGGGTTTATTCCTCTAATTGGAGGAGTTGTGTTTCCTTTGAGAGGATTAGCCCTTAATTTAGGAGATCCATTGGAGGAGTATAAACCATTTCATATTTCAGATCATCCACCTCCTATCATTGACTTATTTGTAGAGATTATTCATCCCTAGAGCCAAATCTTCTATTTTTTTATAGTGTGTTTTTCCATAAACCTTTCCTGGGTTGTCCTCAAAATCTATTTTGGAGCATGGATCTATACTCTTAGCATTTTTGGAGAATTATATCAGCAGTAATATATTTTTCTATCTTTCAGATGCTATTCTCTCATATACAATGAATTTTATTTCATTCCTATATTTCATTTATTAACATCATTCCAGATCTAGGTGTATGCTTTCATGGGAGGCTTATTTGCACAAATTGAGTGATCTTTTCCTCAAGTATTTGTATCTATTTTTTCTATTATAATCATAGTGGAATTGATATATGGTTGTCTCATGTCTTGATCTATTTATAATTTTTCATAATTCTAGTTTTATGTGATATATTGATGTTCTCCCAATTTGGGGATATTACAGGGAAGGTGCCCTATCATTTGTCATACAGGGAACAACATAAAATTATTCATCATATTGCCTCATATTCCTAGATTGCAAGATACATTTTTCATACATGAGTCAATATGAAGGTTTAGCATTGTGTACTTGAGGATGATATCTATGAAGTGCTGAAGGCTGCCCATGATGGCTCTTGTGGAGGGAATTTTGCATATAAAAGAAAATGTCACAAGGTCTTACAAATGGGATATTAATGGAATTCTATCTTCCAATATGTGTTAAATTATGTTTGAATGTGCAATAGTTGCCAACACATGGGGTAGCCTGGTCAATATGACGAAATTCCTTTGCAGCCCCAAGTAGTGCTTGAACCTTTTGAGAAGTGGGCTATCGATTTTTTTGGGACCTTTAACCCACCTTCCCAGCAAAAGGTTTACATTTTGGTCTACAGAGATTATGTAACTAAGTGGGTAGAAGCCAAGGTTGTTGTGGAAGAAAAAAAACTGATGGTTTTAGATTTTCCATTTGAAGATATTTTTGTTCATTACAGTACTCCAAGGGAGATTGTTTCAGATGGAGGAGCATGATTCACATCAAAAATGATAGTGAGGCTTATGCAGAAATATCGGGTCAGGCACAGGGTGACATCTCCATACCACCCCCAGGTGAATGGGCAAGTGGAAAGCACAAAAAAGGTATTGGAAAATATCTTGAAAAATACTATGACACATAATCTTTGAGATTGGACTCGAAAGCTGCGTGAAGCTCTCTAGACATACAAAACAACATGGTGGAACACAACTGGGATTTAACCATTTTGAGTTGGTTTATGGGAAATCCCCATTGTTTCCAATAGAATTTGAAATTAGTATGCTCAAAACAGCTCTTGAAGCAGGGTTGGATCTGTCAGATGCCCAAAAACACCAGTTGGATCACCTTAATAAATTAGATGAAATCTTTTCAATGGTTTTCCAGAGGACTGTTTCTATTCAGCATCAGAGGATAAAATGACACGATAAATTTATCAAAATCAAGGTGTTTCATAGAGGAGATTGGGCATTACTTTATGACTCTCGTTTAAAGGATTTTAAAGGAAATCTTTGCACTCGCTGGATGGGGCCTTACGAGGTAGATGTTGTATTTGATAATGGAATAGTCAGACTAATTACAATTAGCGATACATGTGCTTCTTTCATAGAAAATGGACATCGCCTGAGACTATTCCACCATCCATCCTCTAAGGATGCCTTCATGAAACATCTCTCTGAGAAATCTGGTTTGTAGATTATCAGTGCAGAGAATTCCTCCTCTACATCCTTGTCCTAATATCTATATATATATAGATATATATATATATATATATAATAAAATATTGTTACTATTCACTTGTTTTCTTTTTACAGGAGCTACTACTAAGGTGCAGTGCTGCGGAGTTGGAAACTTCCTAAGTATTGGATGTTGTCACTCCTTGGATGCTGGTACTCCTTGGATGTTGTTACTCTAAATGCTAGTACTCATGATGTTCTTACTCCTTGGAAGTTGCTACTCTGTGATGATATTACTCTTCGGATGTAGCTACTCTGCGATGTTGTTACTCTGTGACGTTGGTACTCCTTGATGTTGTTACTCCATTAGCATTGTTACTTTGCCGTTATTTTTTCAACTCCCACTTCCCTCAGGTAGGTCGCCAGGTACATCTCCATTTAACTCTTATGGATTTAATTAAATATTCCATGATAATACATGGAATTCGTGGATAGCTATTTTTAAGTTGGGTGGGGGGGGTGTTGCCATACAACGACGTAATTAAACCACACTAATTATTATTCCAAAGACATTATTAAAACCTCATGTTTTTGGTACACTCCATGATTCTCACCGAATTTCGCATAATTATTAACATGTATTGGGAGTAGAAACATGCACATGTTGCTAATCAATCAATCCTTTCTAGCTCATGCAAAATAATTACCATCTCATTCATCGCACTTATCATAATATACCATGATTTTCTTTGTTTCCCGAGAAATCACTTTCCGTATTTACCGTTATTCCATTTCATTTTTCACCATGTTTTTTCTGCCGAAATTGGTAGTCGTCACTCCTTCCAACGTCTTACTATGTCCAGAATGTTGCTACAGTATCTATGGGATGGGTAGACTAGCTGTCTGGCATGAACCCGAAGTTACAATCTTAGTCCGTAGCAATGCATATATGTGGCAAGTTTTCATCAATGCAATATTGGATACCTATTTTAATAGATTGTAGGAATTTGACAATGGAATTATGATAGAGTTTGCGCTAAATTTGATTGGGAATCACTCTCATGACAGAGGAGTATAAATTCCCATCATAAAAGAAGCCATTGTCGAAGTTAGCAGGCTAACATGGCAAGGAAAATAGTTGTTTTCTCAGAGGATTCCCCTACCAGGGTTTGCTGAACTGTTTTTGTATGAAGGAGAAAGCGTTGTTCAATATGGGAGAGGGTATGACTGTAAATATTTTCCGTATCCATGGAATGAGGTAGCAGGCTTTGTGATGAAATATATAACTTGTGATGGATAGTCTACAACTTTGTTCAAGTACCATTTCAAAATCCTCGCCCGTATTCGATTTCCACGGGCACATTTTCACTCCTTAAACATGCCTTTATTTTTATTGAAATATCTCGAACTCATGGTGCAGTCCGCTCGAAATCCGCACCAAGTGCTGGTAGTCGTCACCAATCATGAACTAGTGATTACATCATGAACTAGGGTCACCAGGTGTTTTTTATGCATGAAGTGGCCCAATTCCAAGTTCCATCGGCAGAAATATATGAAATATTAGAGGAGGAAGTAGAAACTATCATCGCTTCTAGGGAAGAAGAAGCAGCATCTTTGGCTAATTCCATAGAAGAGGAAGAGCGGGAGGAAATGGAGGAAGAACGAATACCTCTAGCTAATTTAGAAGAAGAGGAAGAGCCAGAGGAAATGGAGGAAGAACTAGCACCTCCAGTTAATTAAACATAAGAGGAAGAGCTAGAGGAAATGGAGGAAGAACCAACACCTCTGGTTAATTCAGCAGAAGAGGAAGATCTAGAGGAAATTAAGGAAGAAGAGGAAGAACCAGAAGAAATGGAAATGGAAGAAACAAATCATGATACAGTTGAGGCTATCACATAAGAACCGACCTTCCCTATGGAACCTATTGAGGAATGAGTCATGGAGATAGGGGATGAAGTTGATACTATCCCGCTGAAATCAAATTTTATCAATGAAGCACAGGGAGAAGGAAAACTATCTAGAGGGCTAGAAAGTGATGTTGTTACGTAGGAAAAAACATCACCTGCCCAAATGAATGTGGTTATTGAAATAGGTAGGGGTGTTACATAAGAAGCACCCCTGAATCAGTCAGGACAAGAAAACATGGAAGGAATGACCCTCAAGGTTTTCACTGAAACACAAGAACCAATGTCAACCACAGAAAAGAAAGAAACGCATGAGGGAGGCATGACCGAATTAAGAGACGAAGGCGAGGAAGAAAAGGAACCAAAGGTGGCAGACAAGACTGACACATATCATGTAAAAGATATTCTCCATTCTCCTTTTTAGACTATGGTGTTGTTTAGTCAATTTAATGTCTTAAATTGCTTACATAAATTATCAACCGAGGTTTGTAAAATGATGAAGTGTGGTGCACTATATGTGCTTAGTTAAGATTTTTCTCACTTCGTTGTATGTATTTTTATGTTGTTTTGGGTTTTCTTTTTTATATCTAAGAGTGTTAATCTAAAACTATGAAATAAATTAAATGAATCCTAGTGAATTTTAAGAAGGAAGAAAAGGAAGTGTTCCTAAGTTAAACTAATTTGCGTAAAAATGAATCAAAGACTATTGGATGGTTAGAATTTGATCTGAAAAGAAGAGTATCTATTCTAATGACTTCTAATTTAACATTAGTCCTATTCTATGGATATAAATCTTATAACTGAAGTTGAAATTGCAATTCCACTTTAAGTGAAAGAAGATTCAACAGAGAACAACTAATTTATGTTTAGTTACTCCAGCATTCAATATGAAGTGTCACCCCCTTGAGATGATGTGTAAGAAACCAATTATACCTTAGCTTCTAATTTCCTAGAACAAAAAGTAAAAGTGGTTAGAGGAAAAATCAATAATTTCAAGAATAAAATATTCAATCATTTAGTTTAGAAATATGATAAAATCATCTTAGTGAAATGACTTTTTAGAAAATCTAATGATGCAATTAAATTAGCATCTAAAAGTAAATGTGAAAGCATGAAAAGTTAAAGCTCCACTGATTGTAAACAACTAATGTATGTTTGATTACTCCAACCTTGAATATGAAGTATTGTCCTCTTGAAATGATGTGTAAGCAACCAATTATACCTTAGTTTCTAATGTCCTAGAAAAACAAGTAAAGTGTGTAGAGGAAAACTCAATAATTGTATGAATTAGATATTCAGTCATTCAGTTTAGAAATGTGATAAAATAATATTCATGAAATAAATTTTAAGAACATCCAATGATACAATTAATTAATAGTTTTAATGTAAGAATTTAAATGAAATAACAGTAAAGGAAACTAGATAACTGTGAATTCTTATTGCTTCAAGCTTAATCAAATTTGAAAATAGATAGGTCTATCCTCACGAAAGGTTTTTAGAAGAACAATGATTACCCAGTCATTCTATTGATGCTAGGAAGACATTCATGATTTAATTCTATGTTACTGATCAAAACTGTAATGTAATATTAATCTACTCATCAAACAGAATTGAAAAAGTAGAGTAAGGAATTTAAACTAAAACAATGAATGAAAAATCTCCTCCTGTGCAGGGGCCAACTGCAACAGATTTGGTTGAGATCCTAGCTGGTTATATACGCACTAAGAAATCACTAGTACCATTAACACAATCCTTCTATTATAATAGAACCAAGCTTTAAAACAATACAGAGGATTTCAACAAAAAATACTTAATCTTGGTTCTGTATAACCGGTATTTAAATAAAACAAACATAATTGTTATGAGTTAATTTTTCCTACAGGTGGCTAATATTAACCGAATTATATAATTGGAGTTTGACTGCTTAACTCTTGATTTTCTACAATAGAGAAAATCAAGAGTCCTTCTGTTCTCGGCTTACGTCCTTTGAGCGGACTTTGACCACGATCTCAGGCATCCTTTTCTATCGTTCTCGATTGAGTAGATAGGATGAAATCCATGTGTAGATTATTCTGGAAATGCCCATGTGACTCATTTCTCCATTTGATCCTTCGAACCTGTCATAGCATGAAAGTAGCAGTGGAACCAACGATTAGTTGTATAATAGGCTACATTTTGTAGCCAAATTACAAAAATCCATTCAAATAGCAAGAGCATTAGAATATAACATGGAAATCATTTCAATGCATTCCTTGAGACAAAACATGACATTTATCATTGATTGTAGTATATGAAATTATGAGAAAGTAACGGAAAAAGGTGAGAAAGGATGTCAAAGAGAAGATAATTCAGAGTTTCAACATACCCCCACTGAAAAGTCATTGCATGTCCTTATGCAATTTACCAAAAATGTGAATTTTCCTCTCTTACTGCATTGGTCTAGACACTTCTGCGAACACATCCAATTTCCTTATTTTTCTTTTCTTTGAAGTGATTTCCATCTTCAGCTTTCTCATCAGGAGCTTGTATTTGACATTAATTACTGCCTTGTTTAGTGACTTGTTATTTCTTTTCAACATCCTTTTCTTTTTGTACCACAGTCCTAAATATAGAATGGTATTGTCATTAATTACCTTTTCCAACTTGTTCTGCTGCTTCAAGTCTTCACTCTCTTGTTTAATATGCCTATTTAATATTTCTAGTTCATAAATTTCCTATTTGAGAGTAATAACTAGAGGTTCTTGTGGATTGATAAGAGGTTCTAGATTCACTTTTGCATTTCTCTTCTCCAGTGACTCCAGATAATCATATGTTTCTTGTTGTACTGGGTCTATTCCTGGAGATTTTCTTTTGGGACTACCTTCAAAATTATGAATAGGAGAATTTTGAGGACTATGTGGAGAATAAATATTGACAGGAGATGGTATTTGAGTTTCTTCATCTAAAATTATAAACTCCGTATCTTTTGGTAGTGTTTTCTTCATCGAACCTCAGAGTCTAGAGCTCCTTCTCAGCTGTAGAGGATTTACATTTTCCTCACTTGTAATCTTGATCCTCTTTCCTATATTGCCTCCTATCTAGAAATTCCTTTCCGTTCTATGTCAGCTCTACAGAGATGATATTTTCATAATTTTTATGAAATGAAGATATATGTATGTCTTCAAAGTCTGTATCAATCCTCTTCCTCTACGCTTTCTAATATTATCTTCTTTAGGTTTCTCTGGTACTTCTTGGAAATGGTTTCTGATAAGAAAATTCTCCCAAGAATCTCCTATACTTTTTAAATGAAACTCAACAAGTATTTTTATCAACCCATGATGGTGCACAGTGTTATCTATAAATTGTATTCTCTTATGCACGTTTGTAGACATTATTTTTAAGCTATTCAGTAAAAATAAGGGAAGATTTATTTCACCATTCTCTAAGAAATTCATCAACAATCGAATGTGATACACAAACATGTAGCTAAACCTTCCTTCATAGGTGATAAATTTCTTTAGAACCAAGAGCATGTTCGTCCATTTATTTTTAAGTGTTGAGCTGGGGATACCCTTCCTAAAAACAAAAATATCCATACCTAGGTTTTTGAGGATAACTTTCCATGATTCATTGTGAAATTCCTTGTGTTTTAACCACCTTTCGCCAACCCTTGGGAGTTCTGTGGCTTTGCTTATGAATGTCTCAGTAACTGTGAACTTGATGCCTCCAATTTCCACTTATGTGCCATCAAAAGACCTAGAAAATGACTTTCTGATCTCTTTGTGATAACCATAGAATTTATTTATGAATTTGAGCCATCTATCTTTTTGAAACATTTCCTTGAACTGAGGATATCCTTTCATGTATTCTGTTCCCACTAGTTCTATTCTGACTATCATTCCCACTCCTTCTGTCATGAAGAATTTGACCTTCAGAATTACCCTTCTCTGTTATGAAATGAATTGGATTACAGATCTAATGAAAGGCATCAAGGGTTTGTAGGAAAAAATAATTGATATGGAGTGGGGTTTTGAAGAAACTTAAATGGATATGTCACATCAACAGGTCATAAACATTAATCATAAATGGGGGAGTCTATTGTGGACCGTTATGAAACATAATGCAGATGATGTGGCGAATCTATGATATGATGGAAATCTCAATCAAATCAAATGATGATATTTCAAGGTAGCATATAATCATCCATATTATCCATGCTAATGTTTTGACCTTGCTATTAAAATAAATTTTTGAAACTTTACCTTTAGAACTAATCTTTTGGTTGTCGTTTCTTTGGTGTTGATTCTTAAGGTACCTTTTAGCATGTTGGTCTTCAAATGTAATCCTTCAATTTCCTATATTCGTCATTTTTAGTAGGTTGCACGGATGTGTTAGAGCTGCATAATGAAATTTAATGTGCCTATAGACTGTCGAATCAACTATAGAATGTTGAATCAGCTTGCAGAATGGAATCATTTGTAGAATGTAATATGTTGTAGAATGGAATCAGCTGCAGAATGGAATCTGTAAAAAAAATGAAGTATAGTTGTGGAATGGAATGTAACCA
Source organism: Pinus albicaulis (assembly GCA_034641835.2). Lineage (NCBI taxonomy): Eukaryota > Viridiplantae > Streptophyta > Pinopsida > Pinales > Pinaceae > Pinus > Pinus albicaulis. The sequence goes on from JAXQQM020074707.1 coordinate 29,418, forward strand.
TGAAATGGAATATGACTGTGGAATGGAATGTAACTGTAAAATGGAATATGACTATGGAATGGAATGACACTATAAAATGGAATATGATTGTAGTTATGTATTACTACTTATTGCAGAAAACAAATGGAGAATATAGGATGTCAAAAATATTTGATTTTCACCCTGTATTTTCTGCATAACGATGCCAATCATTGATTGGTTTTCATACTTATAGAATCTATTTTTTATTATCTTATATATATATATAGGAAAAATAAAAGCTAAGTTAGTGAAGAAGAAGAATTCTTCTTCACTAACTTCATATCGGTATTATCTTGGAAAATATTGATAAACTCTTCTCTTGAAATTGGTTTATGATATATTTTCAACCGATGACCATTCACAAGAAGAGGTACCTTTTCTTCATCAATTTTCCTTATCTTGACTGCTCCATTTTCAAAGAATTTTTCAATCTCATATGGCCCAAGCCAATGAGTCTGAAACTTTCCTTGAAAATATTGGAATTTTGAATCGAACAAAAGTGTGCAATCCCCTACTTGAAACTTTTTCTCCTTAATATATCTATCGTTCCATTTAGCCCTTTTCTACTGGACAATATTGGTTCATTGAACTGCATATTGCCTGATTTCATCAAGCTCATTGAGTTGTTGCAATCTATGTTTCTGTGCTTCTAATAATTCAAGTCCCAATTGGACTGCCATCTTGAAGGTTCAAATCTGAAATTCTATAGGGAATAGGACTTGCTTTCCAGAAATAAGTTCATAGGGAGTATGTCCTGTTGTATTTCTCCATGTAGTTCTGTAGGCCCATAAGGCTTCAAAAAGCTTTCTACCCAATCTCTTATGTGTATATATACAGTCTTAGTGATAATTCCTTCAATCACTTTATTGGTAGACAATACTTAACCATTTTCTTGTGGATGATAAGGAGTAGACTTTCTTTGCTTGATCCTGTAATATTTCACAAGTTCTTTCACCAATTTGGATGTAAAATGGGATCCGTGATCTATCACAATTTCTCTTGGGACACCAAAATGAGTGAAGATATCCTCAAAAAGAAATTTAACTATAGAACATTAATTGAAAAAAGGTAGTGGCTTAGTCTCTACCCATTTAGTGACATAATTACTACATACCAAAATATATTTCCTTTGTTTAGATGGTGGATTGATTGGTCCAACAAAATCCAAGGCCCATTTTTGAAATTTCTCTATGAGTAACTGAGGTTGCAATGTCGTTTCATCTGATGGAGTAGGTTTCCCCATCCTTTAGGAGATGTCACACATTTTGACATATTCTTTGGTATCTCTAAATATGGATGGCCAATAATATCCAAAGTGAAGGATTTTATAGGTTGTCCTCTTGTCAGCAAAGTGTACACCACAAGGTACATCATGACATGCCTTAAGAATTTCAGGCATTTCATCTTCTCGGATACATCTTCTAATAATGAGATCTGGACCTGTTTTATACATTTCATTAGTAATCCATGAGTACCTTGCACTTATTTGAATAATTTTTCTTTCCTCCCTAGGAAAAAAATGGGAAAGTAATTTTTTTGTGACTAATTAATTCGAAATATATGCAAACCAAGGAGTTTTAATAGTTATTGCAAAAAAATATTCATCAAGAAATTTATCCTCAACTGGAGTGTCATCTTTGATATTTTGAATTCTAGACAAGAAATCAACAACTGTGTTTTGTTTTCCAGGTTGGTCTAGAATGGTGTTGTTGAATTCTTGCAAGAGTAATAACCATCTTGTAACTTTGCCATTAGTAATAGATTTATTCATTATGTATTTAATTGCAGAGTGATTTGTATGAAAAAAGGTTTTATAGCCTGTCATATAATTCTAAATTTGTTGGTAGCATGAACAACAACTAATAATTCCTTTTAAGATACAGTGTAATTAACTCAGTGAGACTCAAATTCTTTATTGTGTAATAGATGGCATAGGAGATCAAATATTTTTGTCCTAATACAACTCCAAGAGCTGTATCTGAAGCATCTGTTGAAATCTGAAAAGGAAATTTCCAATTTGGACCTCTTAAGATGGGTGCTTCTAATTTTTTTGTTATTAAAGTTTCAAATGCACATTGGAAATCAGGATTCCAACTAAATACACAACCTTCGGTAAGTAACTTGAAGAGTGAGGATGTATTTTAATGAAATTTTCTATAAATCTCCTATAATATACCATGAATCCTAGAAAAATTCTAACATTATTTTGACAACTTGGAATAGATAGTTTGGAGATGAATTCAACTTTGGATGTATCAACTTTAATTCCATCTCCTGAAATGTTATGTCCTTAAACAATCCCTTCTGTAAACATCATAAAAAAAAATCATGAATTAGTGAAAGGCTTTCTTCCTTACATATTTTAAGAACCTTTTCCAAATTTTCTAAGCTTCTTCAAATGAGTTCCCATAAATTGTAAAGTCATCCATGTACACCTCTACACACTCATGTATTAGATCAGAAAAAAAAAATTCCTAGTACCTCCCTTTGGAATGTTGTAGGTGCATTGCACAATCCAAAAGGAAGTACTCGGTAGGCATAAGTCCCCCATGGACAAGTGAATGTGGTATTATCTTAGTCTTCAGGTGCTATCTGAATTTGATTATAACCACTAAAACCATCCAAAAATGAGAAATACTTCTTACCTGCTAATGTATCCAATACATGATCTATAAAGGGTAAAGGAGAATGATATTTTAGGGTAGCTTTATTCAATTATCAATAATAAACGTATACACTCCATTTACCATCATTTTTTGGTACAATCGCTAAAGGGGAAACCCACTCACTGTCTGAAATTAGGTAAATGAAGTTCACATTCCACAATTTTTGCAACTCTTCTTTCACAATTTCTCTAGGATTTGGATTCATCCTTCTTTAAGGTTGTCTGATAGGTTTACAATTTTCCTGAATATGGATGTGATGTATATAATTCCTAGTACTAAGTCATTTCATGTCAACCTATTCCATTGCATATGCAGAAGAATTTTTTTGTAATGTTTTGATTAACTTTTCCTATTGTAATCTCTCCAAGTGTTTATTTATGTTCAAAGTTTTTCCTGAATAGATTTCGACTGTAGAGCTACCAAATTCTTCCATGGAATGAAGAGACATCTTTCTGGATGAAAAATATTCAATATTGTATTTTTCTTGAAATTGATCATGTTCATATTCTGAGGATGATTCAATGTTTTCTATTGAATTTAAGATTTGACTATCTTCACTAATGGTTGAAATATTGAAGAGAGGATATACATCATTTTCATCATCAATCCATTCTTTGTCATCTAAATCTATGATAGTTTTTGCTGGAGGATATAGAGTGAATTTATTTGTTGATTTACCATCAGAGATATACATGTCACTAGATCTACAACGAATGAAAGCATCAGTTGTAACCAACCAAGGTCTTCCTAATATAAGTGGATGTCCTCCTAGATTGTTATCAGGAGTTAAGATCATAAAATCAACACGATACTCCCAAGATTCTAGGGATACTGAAACATCTTCTAACACACCATCTGGCTTGGTTACAGATCTGTCTACTAATTGTAGTAATGTAGGTGTATATAGAAGATTAGGAAGTTTGAGTTGTTTCATGGTTTGTTTTCTCATGATGTTTATCGATGCCGTAAATAAATCAATGTACTTGGAATTTCAACACCATTGATATGTTTTTTTACAACTGAACTTCCTAGATCTAAATATTTTTGTATGATAATTTTCCCATCATTATGTCTTCATTTTTTCCTACTAGTTGAATTATTTTTATTTCTTTTGTTTTTCCTCCTGGTTTCTTCATGCTAAACTCATTTTTTGATTTCGCTAAAATTGGAATCTCTTTAATGGCCTATAACAAAGGGATTTTAATGCAGACATTTTTCAATTCATCTAGAAAATCATAATTCAGCAACATAATATTCTTTTCTACCCCTTTATCAACTTCTAATCCTTCAGGAAAACAAGGTTTAGAAGTAAGTACTGATGGTTGCTCTATGATAGGAGTTCAGTTTACAGGTTATTTTTGTTTTTCATTTCATAATTCTAGTTTGGAAGAGTTGTTCCTTCCTGAAAAATTTTATTTGGTTGTACAGAATCTTCCTCAAAATTATCTTGTTCTTGAATAACTACATAACACTTTTTCTTTTCTAGTATCCTACTAGATCTAAGTTGGACATCATTAAGATCTAGAGGGGTAATCATGTAGGTTGAAAATTATTTTCCTTCTATCATATAAGTATTTTGAGGATTTTTATTATTGGGTTTTGGTAATTATTGGGCAGGCAGTTGATTTGGTCTTTGTCGAAATGGTAATGAAAGTTTTGGATTTTGGTTTTGCAGTTGGGGTCGTTGATTTTGATGAAGAATATGTTGGCGAGGATAGTTTGGATATGAAGCATGACTGGTTCTCTTGATGATCTGTAATTTCTTCAAAAAATCATCAATATAATTGCTTATACCCTCTCAAATTTCTAGTTCCTAGAATTCCTCTAGCAAGGAGAAGATTCATACCCAAACTGAGGCTACTAGATATTTCTTTGGGTGATAACATTCCTCCCGAAACTACATGAAAATACCAGCATTGTTCATGAAATATGTGTTGTTATCAAAATCCATCTATCTATGCTCTAGATCTATAAAAATGACCACGAAAAAACCTTTGGCTCTTTAGCGTAGTTCCAACGATCCATTTGTATTTCATTTTACATGGATCTACTTCATGATATCCTATTCTCTCAGCTAGATACCCATAAAATTATAAATAAAGTGATGACCCTTTATAAAATGCTGCAATTTTTCAAACCTATTGTTGGGGACCACAAAACTTCTATTTGTTGTGTATTTTGGAAGGCTACTCACTTTCATGCTTATTTTCCATTTAGACCTAGAACTTGGGTTTCCTTTGGATCTCTAGTACCTAAAGAGGAGCCTATGTTGTTGTCCATTGTCTTCTAGGTTCTCATCAACCATGTCATGATCTTTCGTAGCCACCTTAGGACTTGGTATCCCAAACGTAACACTCCCTCTCATCCCCTTGTTATATCTAATGTTGTAGAAGGTATTACTTATTTAATTAACCTAACCTCCAAGGTCTCTTATGAATATGGGCTTAGAAAGCTCCTCATTTTTGAAATATTCTGAAACTAAATTATGATACCACTATTACATCCAAAGCATCAATATATTTCTGGTGATATAATATTTATCCCAATCCGACTCTTGGATTGAAAGTTATGTCAATTCACAGATTAAAAAATAATATAAGGCCACATTATCATGGAAGTGCCATTGGGAATCCACATAGAATAACCATCTTAGTGAACGAAGAAATCCATGTAATCATGGTCCTTCCATGTCATTCGAGGAGTGCACCCAAAAGGGTTTAACCCCTATGAGCTTAAATGAATTTTCCTCAATAAATGCTTTTTGAAAAAAATACCACTTCCAATGGAGTCTGTAGGCCCACATCATGTTGGAACGATGTAACCATCCTCTCATGCTAATACAATTTCAAAATAAAATTGTATGCATTGAGTGGGGTAGGGGATTGATCATCTAATAACTTTGAGAGATGGAATTCTTCCCCTTTATCATCAAATTTTTTTTTTGAATGGCTTCCATAGCTCACAACATCACTAACAAGTGCTCGATAGTGAACATTGGGAAGGACCATTACCTAATTGGTCCAATAGATGGGAAAAATCCCATCATTTTCATGTTTTTCTACCACCACTGCCCTACCAAGAAAGTATGGTAAGTTGTAAACTACGACAAGAAACCAACAATTTTGTCAGTTGATAGGCCTCATATATGGGAAATTTCTTGGCATTTGTCATGTTTATTCTTAGAAAATTGTGGGGAAATAATGATAGTATAATTGGAGGAATTTTTTATATTTGAGACCTCAGGTCTCATGTAGCTGGTCACTAGCCTCAATTTCATTGTTAATAATTTAGACTATGTGGTCTTGTAAGGGGATAAGAAAAAAGAAAACAATGATACAAATATTGGTGATTAGAGGCTAATCCATAGTATTTATTTGTAATAACTCAGATTTGGTTGCGAAGAAGTATTTTGACTTGGGGGCATCATCACTGATGTCAAAGGCCATATTTCACAGCATAGATTCCAGCCAAGCTGTAATCAATGAACCTCATAGTTTCACTACAAAATTTAAGAATGTGTAAACCATAATACCATCACATCTCTCTTAAACAAAGTCCCTAACAACACTTAATTGGATCCTCATTTAACATACAACACTTAACATAAGCTAAAATTTTAAGTATAGCGTTGAACCATTAAATTCATAAACATGTGAGATATTTCGAAACACTTATAATAACAAGTTAGAAGTTAGAAATAATACAATTATATATATTCATTTAAGTAAATTTCTAGTTGATGGAGATAAAAAACATCACATAATACCAAAATTTCACATAACCATAAGAACATATGAGGCAGCTCATTCACCATAAGCATGCAATGAATTCTAGAAATTCTTCGATGAGTAACGTTGAACCATAAATTTTCCAATGATATACTAGGAAATTTCATCATCCATGATTCATTTATGCATAACTAATTATAATTATATGAATAAATTTTAATGGTTGAAAACTTAAGGAGGAACCTCAACTCTCCACCCAACCATAGGCCAGCTACATCACAATATTTCTTGGAGCTAACTACCATTGACCTAGATTCAAATTTTAAGGGGATGTTTTCTCACAAAATTCACTCAAGGCTTAGTTAAGGCATTTCTAAATTACAGGAGTCTAAATATACAATATGGGTGGCTTATAGGCTATGTTTTCTAGGAAATAACTACAATAAAATTTATCCCATTATATAGTTTTTTTATCAACATAATGAGCACGGACAATTTGATTTATTAGCTTCCCGAGCAATGAGCTAGTGCTTTATCAACTCTTTTAGAAAAACCCGCGTTGGTTTGCCCACCCTACCTAATGGTTCAATACCATTACAAAAAGAACCTAATTGGTTTTTCAACCATTTCATCTATCACTAAGTGGTTTATCAACTTGTTCAACAAGCACTTAGTCATTTATTAGCTTACTTAGTTTACGCACCCTACCTAATGGTTCAATAGCATTACAAAAAGAACTTGATTGGTTTTTCAACCATTTCATCTATCGCTAAGTGGTTTATCAAATTGTTCAACAAGCACTTAGTCATTTATTAGCTTACTTAGAAAGAATTTGTAATTCAATCCTCCACTGAGTATCCCACTAGCTATTCAGGCTTGGACACCACATTCCAACAACCCAACACATCAATCACATGGTAAATACCCCAAATTTAAAATTTCAAAGCTTGGTTGTGTCTCAAGTATTTCTTCCTTACCCTCAGCCCAACATTCCTCAAGAATCCCTTCTACATTGTTGGCTCTATTCCTCTTGGGCTCACTTTTCCTTTTTGACCTTCATTTTCCTTGAGGCTCTTCATCTTCTGCGGTATTGTTGACTTTGATTTACTTCATGTAGCGGAATCAAGGAAATATGGACACTTCCTGCTTCTTAATTATGTCTTTCCAATCATTAGACGGTGGTACCAATCTCTTACACCACGAAGTACCATTTTCCCACTTCCTGTTCTCCCTCATACTTGGATTCTTGTGTCTCTCTTTTTAGGCTAGCATTTCTTATTATTTTCATGAAGACAGTCTAAAATTTATTTTTTTAATAAGTTTTTCCTTAGCTAGGGATGGTTTCCACACTAACCTATCAGGGTATAGCTCTCACAAATGCCACACCCTTAAAGTAACACAATCCTTAGTTTTTTGTAACTAGAAAGAAAATGAACAAAATTGACTGTTACAATTACAACACTTACATCCACTTAATCATTAACAAAAATGGATATATTTCCCTTTTTTTTTCGTCCATCTCCCATATGGATTCATTTACTCCAAATTTCTTACCTTGCACCTTGACTTGCTCTATTACTCAGTTTTGGAGATGGATAGTGGTTTTAGCTGGAACTTTCTCTCATGTTCCACCTATATCATGGACTAGTAAAGAATATTATTAGTTTCATGTACATAGTTCTTATGCAAAGAAATGTGAAAAAACATCATGTGATTTCACTACTGGAAGTTAAGATAATTAATAAGCCACTGGCCACATTCTTCCAAAATTTGAAATGGTCCACAAAATCCGAGTGCCAACTTAGAAAAAGACCCAACTTTCAGTGAGCTCTTCCTTGGTTTGATACAAGGATAGACATACTCTCCCACTTGGAATTTTGATGTAGGGCTAATCACGTATACAATGCTAACCACGTGTTTGCTAGGATCACTTCCCCAATAGTATTGTTCTTGTCCCAAAAATGGTTGCTAACCCATTCATGCACCAGACCAAAGATCTGGCTTTAACACTTCAGCATTGCTGGAAAAAATCAGGACTATAGATTGGTCCAGTTCTTTTCATACAACCAAGGTCTTTTTTCTCTGATCCCCTCCTAGATTTATATTATCATGAGAGGTAAGCATCAAATTCTATAATCACCAGAAAAAATATTTTTTTGTTTATTATTTAATCAATTTGATGACTTGATATAGAGATCAAACCTTCCTTCTTTCCCTCATCACGATGGTAGATCAAAATCCGCACCTTAAATCTTTTTATGGCATCGAAATAGTCCTCATTCTGATTTTTGTTATTGTTGTGCCGAGAGGCGCATCTACAGCCCAATATGACTCCGATGTCAGCGATGTCACGTCTTCATACAAAATGTCGGCTTAAGTTTTAAATTAAAAAAATAAAAAAAATAAAAAAAATCGCATTGTGCTAGAACATATAGCAATTTCTAATACAATTATGTATAATTTATATAATTTGAATGTATAGTAAATTATATACGTGAATTTGAATGGATCATAAATTTACCTTTAACAAAAAAAATTACCACATTGAATTTCCAAATTAAGTAAAATTTTAAACATATTTACTATTTACTAAAGTCAATACCATTTCCTATATCAAAGGAAAAGAGTTAATTCAACACAAATAATCAAAATCCAAAATCTTTTAATATTTCTTTTAATTAAATATTTGTAAAATGAATTCATACTTACTCCAGAGCTATGGTAAATAAATAAAAATATATATAAACTAGATGTATGGTAAATAAATAAAAATTCTTTTTATATTTTTTCCATAAACCTTATTTAAAAAAACTTTAAAAAGAGGTTTTATTTAGATGAAGCCTATGGGACGAATACCATGGAACAAATTAATATTGATACCATGGGTAAATAAATAAATATAAAAGAGGTATAAACAAGTATGATAAATAAATAAATAAATATAAAGTAGATATAAAGAGGTATGGTAAATGAATAAATATAAAAGAGGCATAAAGAGGTAAGGTAAATAAATAACAATATATCAAATAGGATTATAAATAAAAATCTAATTATATAACAAGCCTATGGGCCAAATACCATAGTAAAGAAAAGGGGTATGGTAAGTAAATAAAAATATAAACAAACTAGAGGTATGGTAAGTAAATAAAACCTCTTCTCATATTTACTCCATAATCTGCTTTATATTTACGAATAAGAAGAAATAGAGAGAGAGAGTGATAAGGGAGAGGTGGAGAGAGAGTGTGTATGTTTAGGGGTGAGATAAAGAGACAAAGTAAGATGTATGAAAAGAAGGGGGAGTGAAGAAGTGAGAAGGAGAGAGGGAGGGATATAGTAATGTAGTTGGAGAGAGAGAGGGGTGGAAAGAGAGAGAGAAAGAAAGGGATGGGGGTAGAGAGAGGATTAGATAGATAGAGAGAGAGAGAGATATGGGGGAAGACAGAGGATTGGAGGGAAAAGAGAGAGAAAGAGGTGGGAGAGAAAGGTAGAGAGAGGAGGAGAGTGATGGGGGAAGAGAGAGTATTGGAGAGAGAGAGAGAGAGATCAGGGAAGAGAGAGAGAGAGAGGAAGGACGAGAGATAGGACTTGAGAGAGAGGAGGAGAGAGGGACCGATAAGAGAGATGGAGTTGGAGGGGGAGAGATGTAGGAAATAAGAAATATAGAGAGTGAGAAGTGGAGAGAGAGAAAGAGTGAAAAGGGAGAGACAGAGAGAGAGCGTGTATGTTTGGGGCTGAGATAAAGAGACAAATAAGGAGAGATGGAGATAAGGGGGTAGAAGGAGATATAAGGAGAGAGTGAGGGATATAGTAACAAAGTTGGTGGGTGAAGAGAGAGAGAGAGAGAGAGGAAGAGAGAGATGGGAGAGAAAGGGAAAGAGAGGAAGGAAGAGAGTGGAGAGAGGGAGGGAAAGAGAGATGGACTTGGAGGAGGAGGAGGAGAGAGGTAAGAATAAAGAAATAGAGAGAGAAAGGTGGAGAGAGAGAGAGAGTGAGTGAGTGATAAGAAAGATGGAGAGAGAGGGAGAGCGGGAAGATAGAGATATAGATGGAAGGTGAAGAGAGGCAAGAAGAGAGAGATGGGGAGAGGAGGGGATTGACAAAGAGATTGATATATATGGATTGAAATAGTGTGTGTGTTTAGGGGGGTGAGATAGAGAGACATAAAAGAAAATATGGAGGGGGATATAGATATGGATGGAGGGTGGAGAGAGGGAGGAATATTTCTCACACTAGATGGATTGATATAAGTGGAAATGGTGATTTATAATCCTATTTGATTTTTTGTACTATATGCATTGATTTTAGTGTAGATATTTATTTCTAATGATATTTGATTACTTGCATTAGATGCATTGATTTTAGTGTAGGTGGTGATTTCTAATACAATTTGATTGCTTGCACTAAATTTTTTTATTTCAATTTAGATGTCGATTTATAATTATATTTGATTACTTGCACCAGATGAATTGGTTTCAATGTAGATGATTTCTAATCCTATTTGATTTATTTGAGTAAATGCATTGATTTCAGTGTAGATGTTGGTTTCTAGAGAGAGAGAGAGTGATAAGGAAGATGGAGAGAGAGGGAGAGAGGACAAAAGGAGGCAAGAGAGATATTAATGGGGGAGAGGGAGAGAAGGGGAAGATAGAGATATAGCTGGAAGGTGAAGAGAGGGAAGAAGAGAGAGACGGGGAGAGGGGGTGATTGAAAAAGAGATTGATATATATGGAGTATGAGAGCGCGTGTGTTTACGGGGGTGAGATAGAGAGACAAAAAGAAATATATGGAGGGGAATATAGATATGGATGGAGGGTGGAGAAAGGCAGGAATATTTCTCGTACTAGATGGATTGATATAAGTGGAAATGGTGATTTCTAATCCTATTTGATTATTTGCACTAGATGCATTGATTTTAGTGTAGATATTTATTTCTAATGATATTTGATTACTTGCACTAGATGCATTGATTTCAGTGTAGGTGGTGATTTCTAATACAATTTTATTGCTTGCACTGAATGTGTTGATTTCAATTTAGATGTCGATTTATAATTATATTTGATTACTTGCACTAGATGACTTAATTTCAATGTAGATGATTTCTAATCCTATTTGATTGTTTGCACTAAATGCATTGATTTTAGTGTAGATGGCAATTTCTAATCCTATTTGATTTCTTTGAGTAAATGCATTGATTTCAGTGTAGATGTTGGTTCCTAGAGAGAGAGAGAGAGTGAGTGATAAGGAAGATGGAGAGAGAGAGAGAGAGAGAGGACAAAAGGAGGAAAGAGAGATATTAGCGGGGGAGAGGGAGAGAAGGGAAAGAGAGGGAAGAAGAGAGAGATGGGGAGAGAGGGTGATTGACAAAGAGAATGATATATATGGAGTGCGAAAGCGTGTGTGTTTAGGGGGGTGAGATAGAGACAAAAAAAAAGAGATGGATGGGGATATAGATATGGATGGAGGGTGGAGAGAGGAAAGAATATTTCTTGCACTAGATGGATTGATTTAAGTGGAGATGGTGATTTATAATCCTATTTGATTATTTTCACTAGATGCATCGATTTTAGTGTAGATATTTATTTCTAATGATATATGATTACTTGCACTAGATGCATTGATTTCAGTGTAGGTGATGATTCCTAATACTATTTGATTGCTTTCACTGGATGTGTTGATTTCAATTTAGACGTCGATTTATAATTATATTTGATTTCTTGCACTAGATGCATTGATTTCAATATAGATTATTCCTAATACTATTTGATTGTTTGCGCTAAATGCATTGATTTCGGTGTAGATGGCGATTTCTAATCCTATTTGATTGCTTTGAGTAAATGCATTGATTTCAGTGTAGATGTTGGTTTCTAATCTTATTTGATTGATTGCATTAGGTGCATTGATTTCAATGTAGAAGTTATTTTCTAATCTTATTTGATTGCTTGCATTAAATGCATTGATTTCAATGCATATGTTGATTTATGATTTGATGTAATTGGATATATGACGGTACATTAATATTAAAGTGATTGGATTAACAATATGCATTGATTTTAGTGTAAGCACAAAAGGTTATTAACAATGTAGATTGATTTTTGTGTTATAGTAATTTAAGCTATTAATATTGGAGAGCAAGAGAGACAAGGTATCATGTTTACTACAACAGATCGAGCTAAATATTTAAATGGTTTACGATTTAAATTTTCCTTTTCATATAATCACTATGAAAGGATAACAAAACTAACAAGGGAGGAAATAAGAATAGTAGAAGAAAATAGTTTGAGATTGATTGTAACATGAGTACGTTGTTATCATTCACATTTTCTATCTTTCAACACTATTATTGTCACTTTGCATTTAAAAAAAATATTTCATCATTTTTCATCATTATAGTTATTAACAATAATTATCATCTCAACGAACTGAAGTAACTAAGAAAATTTAAAATTAAAATGACCAATTTAATCTCATAAATATTTAGCATATTTAAAATTATTATATTAATATTTGATATATTTACATATTACTGAAAAAATTAATCATATCTTTGATAGATTTTCCTTGGCAGCACACGATTGAAACTAGCCTAGATCCATCTTACATCTCAAAAATATACAAAAATTTTAATAATCTGAAAAATGTGACGTTGATGCCTCTGACTGGAACCAGCCTAGATCCATCTAACTATGGATCTATCATGCGCCAAGAGGGATCAAATCTCTCGAGGTGCAAACCTTTTCTCAATTTTTGCACTCAAAAAATAGGTTTTCACCTCAAGAGATTTGATCCCTCTCAGCGCATGATAGATCCAAAGTTAGATGGATCTAGGCTGGTAGATATAAGTTTGATGTTCCGATGAGGCTAACTTCTCGTGCACATCGAACCTTCACTTCTTGGGTCACCTGCAACCAATAATATCTCTATTATTTAGTAGCATGTGAATTTCATATTATTGTGGTGAGACCATACCTTGTGTCTTTCCATTAACGACATTCCTTAGCTGATGATAACACATTCCCTTTTCTCATTCACATCATGATTACTTCCCTCCTTCTCTTATCGTATATTTCCTTGTTTTATTACGATGTCTTTACCATTGATAGCCCAAATCACAATCTCCCTCAAACTACAATAGGGAAAATAACTTCGTTGGCCTCCATCGTGATTTCATTCAGATATCTTCTACAAAATTCCCATTGCGGGTTCATCCTAGGTCATTGCAATAATCACATAGACAACTATCTTCTCATTAACACTGGAAGCTTCCATTCTAAATTTGTAGATAACGATGCAATCCTCATGCTTCCATTACTCACATAGGTGTCTGTCGTCATATTGCAAGAGATGTTCACGATTAGTTCCACACGTTCAAAGGCATAACATCAACATACAGTAATGAAATCGCAGTCAGCATTGTTCACTCTTGGTGCGATCAAACCTACATAACCATTTCCCTTTACTATTCTGCATAATTTTCATTCTTTAAACAGTTGCAATCGCTATCACAAGTTGATTTTTGGCTCAAAGCTTTCGAATTCAATAAAGGTGGAATACAATCTTTACGTCCCTGTAATATATGAAAATTATCACTGCGTGATTATAGGGAACTAATCATAGCCCTCTTCCCCCCTCTAAACTCCATTTCCTTGATTAAAAAAGGGTGCCTCTACAACATATCTATGCGATCCCATATTTCACAGATTTGAATATGGTTACCACAATCAAATTCTATTTCGTTACCAACACTAAGATCTCGAATTCATTTCCACCATTTAATTCACTTAAGATATTCTGAGTCCTCTTCACAGGAGTTAGGATTTCCTACTTCTTCAGACTATTGGGATTCACAATTCAATGACGACGCCCCTTCATTTGTACCTTTAATCATAGAATCATGCGTAATCTCCAAATTGCACCGACGTTAACTCATGAGATTTATCAAATTCTTATACAATACCATTTAATCTAATATCGACACTAGTATATATGTATTTCACAACCCATAAACTTATAAAAAAGGATACTAAGAAAATAGATTCATATACATACATGATGTTTGACCATATTACACAACATGGGAATATGGCCCTAGCCCTTTCTGGTCTCCACTCCTTATTCTTTGATCTATACTTCACTCGTGGATTTCCATCTCTTAAGAAAGAGGATTGTAAACTAATTATGGTTCATATCCACTAATTCCCTCACCTAAATTTCTATTCTTAGATCTTTAGATCCTAAATATTCTCAAGAAATATAAGCAACCCATAAATCTCTCTAACTCCTTCATTTTTTCTGGAAACTTCTCATATTTACTAACATTTATCTCTTATATTATTTTCTCATCATAGCATATAATTAAATCATTAATTGTAAACCCATTGTAAACCCATAATCTATTCAAAGGGAAGTAAGATTTGCATGCATCGTACTCCCAAGGTAGAAAACATTCACCGTCTCGTGACCATGTGATTTTATGAACTGGAAAAAAACATCCTCTCGAATCATAGATTTTATGTTGTAGTTGATTATCTATGTAACATCGTCCTCCCACACTTACCACACTAATGAGTCAACCAGGGTAAATATGTGACGAAGAGTTACTATGATATGATTCAACTCCCCAAGTATAGTTAAAGAAGTGGAATCGACAAACCAAAACAAAATTTACCTTCCTCATGAGCTACAAGACCCCTAGGGGCTAACCAACCACTTTATTTTCCCATGCTTTTTAATTGAACTAGACCCCCATTTTCTCCCATGAAAAGGCACCCATGCAATTGAAACCCTCCAGTCGCTCCCATGTCAAGGACTCTAAGTGACTGTAGAATTTTCCCGGAAGTTTTTTGAGAGCAGCCCCGAATTCTGAGCCAATTTTTCAAGGCTAGGAATGAGGCCTCTGGCCAGTACTTGGTGAAAATATTAGAAATGATTAATAGAAAGACAATGAGGCCTATAATGCAAAACTTGAACAAGGACCTAGCATCACTCATCCTAACCATGGAAGGAATTTCGTCAAACACATTATGAACATGTAATGTAGACGTCATAAAAACACATCTAAACATAGGGACCTCATGCTTATATGACAATCATCAAGAAGGTATGATTCCTTCTTGTAATAGCTCCAGTATAATATATTTGTCATTCATATATTAACATTTAATCGACTAACCAAACCGTGATGAGAACCATAACTCAAGACTATCACAAAACCATTTTTATAACTAGCATATAAGTAGATCACCAACACTAATAGGATAACCACCATAGTCACATAATAACACATACATTTACATAGAGACCATAAGGGGAAAAGAGTTCTTATTAACATGTGAAAAAGAAAACCAAGTGACAGACTTCCACGTACCACTGGACCATAGATTGGGCTAAACCAAATATTTATTTCATCCAATCACCCTCAAGCCATATTCCAAGCATGAATGTGGGATGACATGGAATAAACCAAGAAAACCAACCCATGGCTCCCAAAGGCCAAACCACCTCAACCCTCAAATAGTGATTCCACCGAACGGTCCGACATCACCAACCATCAACAGATTGATCTCCATCCAAGTTGTCTAGGGATCAAGAGTGTTTGTTTCAACATGGATTCCATGACTAGTAACTCAACCCATGGTTGTCGCTTGGATCAAGGGTGTTTGTCCAACCAAGGTTTCCAGTAGAAGTAACTCAACCCACCAAAGAATCCAAAGAATTTTTCAAACCAAGGCTTCTAGGAATAGTAACTCAACCCGTGTTGTTATAGGAAATCCAAAGCGTTTGTGCATCCAAGGCTTAGGAAAATGAGAACCAACGAGAAAAAAGAAGAAGATAAAAACCCACAGCACCATAGCTATCTAGGAAAGGCAAAGATAGGAAGAACTATTGTCAATCTAGGAAATCCTCCATGCTGATGAAAAATCATAAACAAGAAACCCCATGCATGTGTCGTTCGTGCAAAAAATATCAATGAATTCATAAATGGAACTCGTTACCTGCAAGAAAAACACACCGTAGCTACTAATCCCATTTTATTTTTGCGATTTCATAATTTTATTTTCCTTTTCTTTCTTTCTCCAAATCCCAGGTATGCCACACTCCTCCAAGAGAACTCTAAGTGTTTAAGAGTATGAGAGAGAGAATAGAAGATAGATCTCCAAACTAAAACTAAGAAAATGTTGTGAACTAATCCTCAGAAGCCTTTTTATCATTAAGGCCTCTATTTTCTTCATTTTCCATTATTTTCCTTCATTTTCCTCTTCACATGCAACATGTGACCTTTCAGCATCCTTTTCCACTATTTTCCATTATTTTCATAAATAAAATGGCAATAATGTCTCATGCCTTTCCAAAATATCTTCCATTTCATTTTCCAATTTCCATAACCATTTATTAATCACACATGATTTCCATCACTATGCTTTTTCCCAACATTTAGCTTTGAATATGTCTCCAATGAACTTGGTTATTATTTTTCCTTTATTAACTTTATTACATATATTTTTAACCTAGGGTTGTAACAATCTAGTTTGTGATGTTGTTTCTACCTTCTTTTTTCCTTCCTTCGTATTATAGGCTTCCAAACTTGATTTTGTATTCTTCCTCCTTCATTACAGATGAAAATTTACTCCACCATCTGTAATATTCTATCCTTCATTCTTCTCTCCTCTACATAGCTCCTTTGTTGATGTTATTCCAACATCAAATTCCTCAATTCCTCTATTTTAATATCCAACATGTCCTTTGGTTAGCACATATCACTAATTCTATTTGGAAATTGGCTAACGTCCTCAATTAATTCATCAAGGTACTATTCACTTGGAAGAACCCTTACTATTCCTTGAATTTTTTATTGAATCTTATCGTCATTGTTGTCCAATTGTTGCAACAATTTATCCATGGAAAATTTTATCTCATCCTTGCTTGGTCAACTGCATTTCATTGTTCTCAAATTCTTTAACTAATCTTCAAGAAAATATAATTATGTTGCAATAAATTGCATGTCCACTCCTTTGCAACCATGAACGGTTTCTTCCAATAGGTATTGCACTTTATTTTTTGAAGTATCTTCAAGCCAACTCTTTGGTCTCTACACATCCTCATACTTTTGGAAATTTACATAACTTGCACACATTGTATTTGAGCATCTTCATTTCTTATTGGTTAGATATGACAGTCCTATCTCCTTCATTTAAATGACATAATCTAGTGCTTCCATTCTTGATTACCTGGAGACACAAAAAATTCATTAGTTTTAAAAACATGAGACATTGAAGTTTCGTTTGGTACTTCCAACACTCTTCCTTAATACATCGCTAGAACCTTCAATGAGTTCATCAAATATGGTTCTTCTAGAACAACAACTTCCTCCTTAATATTATTAATTTTCACAGACATGTTCTCCTTAACCTTAGGTTGTTTCTCCATATTTGTATTTATTGGTGGGACATAATCTTCATCTTCATCATCCTTCCAAGGAAATTATATCTTCCTTCCAGCATGCATGACAATACTCAATGATTGTTCTCCATCTCTACATAGATCAACACCAATGTTTTGTGTTTGATCTATAACAACTTTTTTATTCACACACCAATTATGAAAATTAATTTGGCATTCATCCTTGGCCATCATATGTTGATTGTCCAAACATTTTGTGAGACTCTCAAAAGTTCTCATCTAGGCATATTCATCACTTTCATCATCTCCAAGAATGGATCCTTATTCCATGCACAAATTCACTCTTTTTATTCCTCATACTTATATTCTCTAAGCATCCTAAACCATTTTCTAATCATATGTATCGTTTGATTTCTTTGATTTATTACATATAATTTCTTAACTAGCCATCGAACTCGTTTCCAAACATAAATTCCATTCCTCAATTATTTCACCAATTCTTTATGTAGCTACTCTATTTTAGTTTTTAATTTCTTCTTCATTTTGCTAATTTCTTCCTTCATTTTAGCCACCTCCTTCTCTCTTTCTTCATCACTCATTCTCCCTTTGTTAGCTATCTTGGCATCCTCCCTTCTTTAACTCAGATCTATCTTTGAACCCCTCACATGACCACCTCTAACCGTATTACCTCTTTCCTCTTATTCATGTGAACTATCCTCATTCGCTTGTGATATGTAATTGATTGATCGCTATTTCTTGTAGAAAACTTTTTTCTTTCTACTAATACCTCACCAACATTCTTCCGAAGCTTAAAAATTTGGTATTCCTTCTTCTTTGGAGCTCCCGCATGGAAAATCCAGCCACACTCTCTATGGAACTAGCTCTATGAAAACTTCTACAAAATTGTTTCTTGTGGGAAGTCATCCTTCGTCCGGTTGCGTGAAATAGAACATGTTCTCTTTTATTTAGCTCATGTCTTCCCCTTAGCTTCAAAATTTATTAGGCTACTGTGGTTTCACCTACTCACTTCATCTTATGAGAACTTTTGCTCTCCTCACCTCTTGTTCTATAACATTTTAATTTTTTGTTGGGTTTTTTTCGCAATTTCTCTTCCTTCTAAGAGCTTGCTTCCTCCCCGTTTTCTTTCAAAAAATTGTTGTTTGTCTAACTAATGTCAATTTCCTGCTCCTTTATGTTTTATTAACATGAAAACATATTATCATTGGGGATTTCCTTGTTTCTGATTTTCCCTTTCTGAATACTTATCACAACATTTCTTGTTGTATGATAACTCCTCCAACAGCTTATATACAATATCAAAAGCATAAACACCAACATTTGTCAATATTTTCCTTCTATTCTTGACAATTTTCTATGAACTTGGGTTTTATCCTCTGCATGCAATTCCCTATATCTAATTTTAATGTAATATCATTTGCATATGCTCCAACCTATCCAAACTCTAATTACTTTCAACTTACATGAAAAATAATATCCTATTACAATCCTCCAAACAAGATTATTTAAGAAAAACCTTTCACACATAAATAACATTAGGGTTATTTCAATAAGACAATTTTCAAACCTAGTTTTATGCTTCTCCAACATGTTCAGTATTCTATTGATTGTTTCGATATTTTTATGGTTACAGTCTCAAATGCTCTCCCAAATCTTCCAAAATCTACCCTTGTTGAACCCTTAGTTAAACTGAGAGGGGGGGTGAATCAGTTTAACACATTCACGGAATTTTAAACTTTCCTTAAAATAATTTACACCTTCATTTCAAGATCAACTTAATATGTGAGCAATATTAATTTGTGAGCAGCAAGTATCAAGCAGATTTGTTAATGTAACAACAATCTTACTATGTGAGAAACAATTATTAAGCAGATTTGATAAACCACATCAAGATATAGACATCATGCATAGAGACACCAGATATAAGTGGAAACCCATTGTTATTGCCTAAATCTACCTCAGGCTGAAAGAAGGCATATTTCAGGGTAACATCAAACCACGCTTAGTCTGGTAGCTATCCCTATCAGAACAGGAGAGGGCTCTCTCTGGGTCAATCTCAGCAAAAATAATTGAAGGGGCTTGAGATGACTTGAAATAAAGGTTGATTTTAGGCTAGGTATATAAGTGAAGGAGTTTGATTTTGATTTTGGGGGTTTTTGTTGGAAACAAAGGGAAAGGCAGTTTTGGGTTCGGGGATGAGGCCTAGTTTTTGCAGAGTTTTGATTCGGGCAAGGAAGGAAATTGTTTTGATGCTTTGAATTGAATGAATGGATGATTCAGACCAGTGAGGAGATGAAGACAGAAAGATGCTTTCAAGAATCCTCTTCAAATAAATGAAAACATGGGAAATTAAACAAAACTAAAGGCAGAGCAAAGCAAACTAGTGAATTCCATCTTTATCACCCATTTCTTTAATTTAAGAAGAAAGGAGAAGGGAAATGGTACACATAAACATCAGTGAACTTAAAATTACATATAGAAACACACCATCAAAACATAGAGCCACATGGATCCCAAAGAGTGCTGCAAACCCTGGTCTATTCCTTTGCCAAAAGTGCAGAGATGAAATGTACAATGAAGTGCCGAACAATCCCAAGTGTCCAACCCTGAAAATGACTGAAGAACTACATGATATAGACAAGCCTAACTCATTCCCATGCCTCTAGGGGTCGATATCATCATTCTAGGAGCTGTTTCAACCATATCTAAACTAAGAACTGAAAAATAGGCAATGAAACAACTTGCCTCTATATGATAGGAAACTGATTCATTCACTTACATTTCACTTTTTGGTGAATGAATCTACTAAGATGAGTAAAAATGTGCCAAAATTAAATCATGGTCATGAAATTACATCAAGGTACATTAAGAGTTACATGAAAAAGTCAAACTAGGCAAAACTAGGTGAAAATCTGAGCTGCTGAGTGAAAAATAGGCCAAATTTCCCTATGCCCCGCATCTGGAATATCTATGCGTAGCACAAGTTTGAGGCTGATTTAGAGTGCCTTCTTGAAGTCCAAATTGAGTGTAGGATATCTTTTTGGAAAGCCCTGCCTGTCTACTTTCCAACCCAAGTGGAATTTCTCGATTTGGTTGCCATTTTCCCCTCCAAAAATCAAATCGCCTAAAACTGCTTCCCGTGTGTGCAAAAAGTGGCAGAAAGTCCATTTTTAAGGTGTTTTTGACCCTTTAGGGAACCCAAAACCTGTCAAAATCCTTAGGTAATTCATAGGCATGCAAAAATTTTGATGAAAAATCTAGAAATGTAAAGTTTTCCTCCAGAAGAGCTGCCAATTATAAGCGCGCACCAAGTGGCGCTATGTGTCAGGTAGGAAAATCTGTTTTGATATAAAAAAATCAAAATTGACAAAATTTTTCTCAAATTTATTGAATTTTGGGCTGAAGGTCCCTGATCAAGCACTATGCTAGGCCAAAGAAGATTTGGCCAAAATTTGGAGTCTATCATGCCTTTTGCGACGCTTTAGTGCCCTCTTTAGCCTCGCTTTGCAAACATGATGTTGCACCCAATAATGGTTCTTCATGTGTTTGAGCATGTTATTTTCCTTTTTTTCCTTTGCCAATAGCATCTCAAGATGAATATTGACCCTCTCAAGTCAAGTCTCTCTATCAGCCTCAATCTCCCGCTCAATGGGTGTCATCTCGGCTGGGCTTCTTCGGGCAGCTTGTCGGTTCTCACCGATGTTTTGCAACTCCATGATCATCTGCTGATCCTCCAACTGTTTGTTCCGCTACTCCAGATAGTTTATGATCCATTGAGCTCTCTGCAAATTTTCGGTCAATGTGTCGATCTCATCCTTCTGCTCCTGAATGATCTCTCTCAACTTTGAGCTTGGAGAGCTCAAATCCTCATCAATAAGTATGAAATCAGTATCCTAGACTCCTGAAGGGCCCTCATCCTACATAGGCCTTTTACCTCTATCCTGTACCTGTACCTGTGCTTCTGATGATGGCAACGAGACCCCTTCCACCCCAGGTGGAGATACTACTCGTCGGGATGCTGTAAATAATCCTCTCGTGCCTCTCTGATAAGTGACATATGTCGGCACACTGAGAGGCTTTGTCTCGTGACCTTCAGACTGATGTGAAGGTTCACCTACATCATGGAAAACCTCTGGAAGAACCTGAGGAGCTGTGAAGAATTCATGGGAAATGAAATCCTCCCACGAAATACCCTCTAATCCAAGCTAATGTACAACCACGATCTTGATGAGTGCATAGTGATAAATACTATTGTACTGCTGCTTGAGAGTTTTCTTCTGCAAAAGAGTGGTCATTCTCTCAATGTTTCGGCACATGAAATAAGGAATTTTCATCATCCTCACTCTAGTTAAATGCATCAATAACCTGATGTGGTATGCATAGAGGTGTGAGAACCGACCCTCACAACTGAAGTATCTGATAATAAGTTTCATCAAAGGTGCATAGGATTCCTTTAGGAACCGTAATGGGAATATCATGTTGAGCTGTCTGACATAGCTAGGCCTGATGTATGGTTCATAATGCACTCTATCCACTTACTGTCTTTTGTTCCACTGTTCAGCCACATTCGGTATCCTGGTTGCTTGAGAAATGGTTTCCGGTGTCAAGGTGAAATTTACACCAGCAAGAGCTACCTGACCATCATGAAAATGTAATACAAACAACTGAGCCAACTCCTAATGACTCTGAATCCTAGAAATCATCTCACAGTACTAATAGCATGACTCCTCTCAAAAACATTCCATGGAAAGTGGGCAGCCCTGCAATTCAGTCAATGAGGTGCGCTCTTCTCTCACATGTTTTCCACCTTTACGATGCCTTCTCGGTGCATGTAGCTCAGTCGTGGAATCACTATCTCTGTCATATGATGTATCAGTGTCTGTCTCCATAGTACTCAAGGTTAATGCAAGGTGTATGTTGGCTTGTATGAGATGAAAATGGCAATTTGGGTGTTTTTTGTTTTAATGCCAAATATGTGTCAAAGGGGAGGGACTGTGGGAAAAATAGGACAGTAGGAACACTTGTTGGCAATATGTTTCTGGTATCCTATTATATTGAATTGATTGTCCTTGATGGCAACTCTCTGACACAGGATGAAGATAATGACTGTATGAAGAACTCAGAATATAATATTGAATGTACATTAATTGAAGCTCTGGAAGAATTGATGTGAATAAGGACGTGTTAAATCATGTGTGAATAAGTTTGGTGTATTCATACATCCTAACAAACCTCTAAAGTTGGAGGGTTCTGGTCTCTTCGCAATATGTGTCAATTATGCCTGAGTAAATCTGAGTAAAGGGCTGATGGATTCGATTTCTGTAAAAGCATGAGCTAGCAACTCGGTAAAGGATGTAGTTCTATATGGTGGAATCAATAGGGTTAATCTGCTTGCTGAAGAATGCAATTGAATGGACACATGATCGCAGATCATGTTTACCGAAATACACACACACACACACACACACACAGATATATATATATTTAGCCTAAGTTATATTAACATAATCGAGAGGAGGAAGAACAATTAAAACAGGGTCATGCCTTCATGAAGAAATGTAGCAATGACAGAATAAATGCAGACGAAACCCTAAGTGAAGCAAGCGGAAAGGAACCACGAGCGGAAGAAACCACGAGCGGTTTCCAGTTTTCATCGCATCGCTTTCGACAAGCAAGCGATATTCAAGAGGTTGGGAGTGATTCCATAGATCGACCGATGCATTTCCTCGAGCGACTTTGAAAAACCGCCATCACAGTGTGCCATCGCACGTTAACGATCGACCAAGGAGGCTGTGCGATATCGTTGAGCGTCGTCGATCTGGAGGGGAGCCATCGGACGACGGTCGTATGAAGAAGATGCACGAAGGTTAACCAAAGTATGACATGGGAATTTAATTGGATGATTGATCATATACATGGGGCCCGGAGTCAAATGCTTATTAACCTTGGCTATAATATTATTCGGCGAAGATAAAAGTTACGTTTTGGGTCGATTCATGTTGTAAGAATATGCATGGAAAAGCATAGGTTTGGGTTCCAATCTGGATTATTTTTTTTAATACGTGGGTTGTTATTAAAAGAGAATTTTTTGTATAAGGTCATTACTAAAGGAGAATTTTGGATTAATAGCTCAATCTCAGATTGAGATATTAAAAAGCCTTAGATTAATTATCTAATGGCCAATCCAAGAAAATAATGAGAAATTGTTTGGGGCTTGGGTAGACCCCGTTGTATTATCTATTTGATCCCGTCCAGTAAATACCATCAGTAGTTGGGTGGTTTTGACTCATGGTATTAATAAAGGAAAAAATATATAAGGAGAAGAGGATTAATTGCACAAGGTGTGTGTGCGGAGGGATTGTGAATAAATAAATATCTTTAAGAGATATCTGTATGATTTGAACTCGGTTGTCTGATAATGTTGAATCTATGATGCACCTATAGAGTGTATGAAGGTTCAAGATATGTAGATCTAGAAATGTCAAATCTCTAGGAAGATCTACAAAGAAATAATGAAGACCTGACGCAAGTCTGATTAAGAAATTGAAGGAAGTTGGTGGATCTGAAATCAGGGGGTTGGAGCTCCCTCACAGTAGTGATTGAAGAATGAGAGAAGGTTGTAGCCTTCTGCAGGTGGGTTCCTGAGTGCTAGTATAAGTCCGCACCAGCACAAAAATTGTAAGAAAGTTTTCTTTATAATAAATATTGAAGACATAGACGACAGCAAAGGTGGTTTTTTTCCCAAATTGGGTCTCCACCTTAAATACTAGTGTTCATGTGTGTTTCTTATGTGTGATGGTTTATTCTATTATTCTTGCACATGCTTACTGCTTACTAAACCTCTGATGAATGAATGATGCAATAATCTATGTAAAGAATTAAATAAGATCTCCGATAAACAAATTTCAGTCAGTTCTAAATACTAATTCACCCCCCCCCCCTCTCAGTATTTTTGTCAACAATTGGTGTCAGAGCAGGTCCTTCTGAAAAGATTAGCCACTAGAAGGAAGATCAATCAAGATGAGCAATCAAGTTGGAATAGCATCTATCAGGCCTCCGCTCTTCAACAGAAACAATTTAATCTTCTGGAAAACAAGGATGAGATCCTATCTTCAGTCTCTGGGTGCAGTTATATGGGCTATTTTTGAAATAGGATATCAATATCTAGCTGCAGTACAAATAGATCCAACGGAAAGAAAGAATTATGAAACAAATGCAAAGGCGGTTAATTCTCTATTGGGAAGTCTAACTGAATCTGAATTTGTCAAAGTCATGCTGCTGAATACAACAAAGGCAATATGGGACAAAATCATTCTAAGCTATGAAGGTGATGCAAAGGTAAAAAGTGCTAAACTCCAAACTCTTAGAATTCAATATGAGAACCTAAAAATGCATAATGAGGAAAGCATTGCTAATTTATTTTTACGACTTGATGATATCGTAAATCATATGAGAAATCTGGGAGAAACAATAACCGAATCTACTTTGGTTGAGAAATATTTAAGATCACTAACGACAAAATTTGAGTCAAAAGTTTCTGCTCTTGAAGAAAAAAAGGATCTTCAAAATCTTACTATGGTGCAACTTCATGGCATACTAACTGCATATGAAATGAGAAGGGGAGGACCATATGAAGTCAAAGAAGCCATCTTTAGAGCTTCTACAAAAGGGAAGGAAGTAGAAGAGACAGAAGGATCAGGGTATATCTCAAAAGAAGATGAGGTAAATTTTGTAAAGAAACTCCAACTTGGTACAGGACGGTTCAGAGGTAAGCTTCCTTTCAAGTGTTTTTCTTGTGGAAGAGTTGGTCATTATGCTGCTAAGTGTCCTCACAAAGAAGCACATGAAAAAGGAAAGGAAGTAGCAAGAAGGAATAAGAATCGATTTAGCACTAGAAAAAGTTACTATACTCATGAAGACAGTGATGGGTTATCAGACAGTGAGGAAGAATGTGAACAAGACCTTAGACTGCTCATGGCATTTGAAAAGGAGTCTAGAGAAGAAAATGATACTTTTATGGATGCTTTAGAGGACAATGATTTTTTTGATGAAATCAATCAACTCAAAATATGCTTAGAAGAAAGTAAAATAACCATAGAAACTCTGAAAAACCAGCTTCAAGAAAAGGAGAAACATAATGAGAAATTAGAATGTGAAATAGTAAGTCTAAGAAAATAAATTGAGAAAGTAAAGACTTTGAATCTTAGATTTTCTAAAGGATCTGAAACCTTAGATGAGATTATCAAGATACAACATTCTCCTCTTCTAAAGACAGGTCTTGGATATATCGAAGAATCTTCTCAGGCTTCAGCACCAAATTATCTAAAAGCAGCTACAGCCAGTACACAACATTCTGCCCCTCAGCAAGGGAATAAAGAATCTTTACAGATAAAGCATGACCATCTCAATTCAAAGAACACTAATAGGAGTACCTTTCAAAGAAACACCAATCAATAGGTAAATTCAAGTAGAAGATTTCATGATCGCAGAAATTTCTTCTTCAATGGACAATGTTTCTCATGTCACAATTTTGGTCATAAATTTGTTCAATGTGTTGCATATAAAACCATCGTGACAAGAGAAGCAAGAAAGGGAAGGATTGATATTGAAACAAAGAAGAATACATATAACAACTTTTCTCCTCTTCAAAGTGAAGTTGAATGTGCTTATTGCAATAACTTTGGCCATGAAGAATCTGAATGCAGGAGCAAAGTCCAGCCAAAAGAGCATCTTCCTTCAAGCTCCAAAGCATGGAAAAAGAAGGAATTAGAGGTTGAAAATTGTGGCATAGCTTTATTTGCAGAAGGAGAAGAAAATCAATGGTACATTGATAGTGGATGCTCAAAACACATGACAGGTGACAAAAAAAAACTTCTTGCATATAGTGCTCTAGAAAAAGAAAAGAATGTTACATTTGGAAATGATACTCCTGTTGTCATTAAGGGTAAAGGATCTGTTTTTCTAAAAGAAAAGGTGAAAGCTAATAATGTCATGTATGTGGATGGATTAAAGCATAACCTGTTAAGTGTAAGTCAAATGTGTGATCAAGGAACTAAAGTTGTCTTTAGTTCAAAAGAATGTGTGGTACATGATCTTGATACAGGTAAAACAATTATAAAAGGAAACAAAACTCCAAGCAACCTGTATGTATTAAAGAACTACAAAGAACAATGTTACATGAGTAAATCTTCAGAAAACTGGCTATGGCATAGAAGGTTGGGGCATCTGAGCTTCTCTCAAATCAACAAATCAAGCAGACTTAAAGTTGTTCGTGATCTTCCCAATATTACACCACCTGAAAGTATAATATGCAAATCTTGCCAATTCGGTAAGCAAACCAGAGTGCAATTTAATGCCAAGGAAGGTTCATCAAGTAAGCCTCTTGAACTCATTCATACTGACATATGTGGACCTATGAAGAAAAATTCACCACGTGGTGAACAATACTATATCTTATTTATTGATGATTTCTCTAGAATGTGTTGGATTGGGTTGATTAAACACAAAGATGAAGAATTTGAGAAATTTCAGATCTTCAAAGCACTAGTTGAAAATGAATTAGATCTAAAAATCAAGTGTCTTAGATCTGATCGAGGAGGAGAATATACATCAGATGAATTCCTTGAATTTTGTGAACAACATGGCATAAAAGGATAGTTTTCTGTAGCTGGCACTCCACAACAAAATGGCATAGCAGAAATAATGAATAGAACTATTCAACAAATGGCTAGAGCTATGCTTGATGATTCCATAACACCTAACACATTTTTGGGAGAAGCAGCACATACAGCGGTAAATATTCTTAACAAGGCACATGTTCATGTAAATAGTGATAAAACTCCATATGAACTATGGTATAGAAATCCTCCCACTGTGAAGCACTTTAGAGTTTTTGGGAGCAAGTGCTTTATCAAAAATAATGATGAAAAACTTGGCAAGTTTGAACCCCGAGCAGATGAAGGAATATTTCTTGGTTACTCCTCTAGGAGTAGGGCATATAAATGTTACAATAAAAGACTTCGGAATATTGTGGAATGTATAGATGTGGTTATTGATGAGTCTCCTGCAGCTCCAAAAGAAGAAAAACAAACAAAAGATGAAGACGATGATGTCATATATCCTTCTACATCAAATAGGAATGATATAGACAGTGAACCCAATGAAGAACCCAAAGAAGATTTATCTGAAAAAGCTCCGTCCAGATATGTTCAAAAGAATCATCCAGAATCTCAAATTTTTGGAGAAAAGGGATCATGTGTACAAACAAGAAGGACTCTTGTGGGATCTTCTAGTTACCTGGCATTTCTATCCAATATTGAACCAAAAAAATTCAATCAAGCCAGCAAATATGAATGTTGGATTCAAGCCATGAATGAAGATCTTGATCAAATTGAAAAGAATCACACTTGGGAATTAGTACCAAGACCTCATGACCAAAATGTCATTGGAACTAAATGGATATTCAAAAATAAGTTAAATGAGAATGGGGAGGTTATAAGAAATAAAGCTAGACTTGTTTGCAAGGGGTATGCTCAACAAGAAGGTATAGACTTTGAAGAGACTTTTGCCCCTATAGCTATACTTGAAGCCATAAGAATGTTTCTTGCTTTTTCAAGCTTCCAACAAATCAAAGTTTATCAAATGGATGTTAAATCTTCTTTTCCCAATGGTGATCTAGAAGAAGAAGTTTATATAGAACAACCAGAAGGATTCAGTTTGGGAAATGATGAAAAACTTGTTTGTAGACTTAAAAAGGCTCTATATGGTCTCAAACAAGCTCCAAGGGCATGGTACTATCGTCTTGACAAATATCTTCATCAGCAAGGATTTTCTAAGGGGTCTGCTGATAGAAAATTATACACAAAACTAAAAATAATAAACTATTGATTGTGGTTGTATATGTTGATGATATCATTTTTGGAAGTAAGGAAGAGTCTATGAGTGACAAAATTTTCTTCTGATATGCTGCAATAATTTGAAATGTCTTTACTTGGAGAACTAACATTCTTTCTTGGCTTGCAAGTGCAACAAGCAACAGATGGAATATTCTTATCACAAGCAAAATATCTGAAGCAAATCTTGAAGAAGTATGGCATGGAAGATTGAAAACCTGTAAGTACACCAATGATAACCGGATGTAATCTCAGTTCTAATGATGATTCCCCCATGGTGAATCAACCAGAATACAAATCTATGATAGGAAGTCTACTTTATCTCATTGGGACAAGACCAGATATTATGCATGCAGTTGGGATTGTTGGACGATTCCAATCTAATCCAAGAGAGTCTCACCTTCAGGCTATGAAAAGAATATTCAAATATATACAAGGAACTCAAGACTTTGGACTATCGTATCCAAAGAATGCCGATCTTACTCTTCATGCTTACACTGATGCAGATTAGGCTGGAAATGTTGATGATCGGAAAAGCACTAGTGGTGGTGCATTCTATATGGGGCCCCGGTGAGTATCTTGGTTCAGCAAAAAGCAAAGCTCTATTGCCTTATCTACAGCAGAAGCAGAATATGTGGCTACTGCATCATGTTGCACTCAACTTCTTTGGATGATGCAAACCTTACAAGACATTCAAATCAAATGTTCACTTCCTATTTCCATTATGTGTGATAATACAATTGCCATCAGTATCTCAAAGAATCCAGTCATTCATTCCAAGACCAAGCACATTCCCATCAAGCATCACTTCTTACGTGAACAAGTGATTGAACAAAAGCTGAAGTTGGAGTATGTTCCCTCCAAAGAACAAGTTGCTTATATATTTACCAAGCCTTTACCTAGGGAAGCGTTCCAATATCTCAGAAAGAAGCTGGGAGTAGTCTCTACCATGAAGAAGATCAGATCTGTGTAAATTCAAAAGATTAAATTGGATACGCTCCTGTTGAAAGTATTCAGGATGCACAGGCTAAGGGGGAGCATTGGTCATGTGGCAAGGATGCATGGTTGGCGTTCTAAATTATTTGCTGTAATCTACTCTCATCTTGAGTGTATAAGTCATTGAATGTTATGTCTAAAGATACAGCATGATCTTAGGGGGAGCATGGTATTGTCGGTACAAAGGATCCTAATCTATCCTTTGCCCTTGATGTCAAAGGGGGAGAATATTGATGAATGTATGTCTGGTCATGGTTGCCATCAAGTCCAAAGGGGGAGGTTGTTGGCAATATGTTTATAGTATCCTATTATATTGAATTGATTGTCCTTGATGGCAACTCTCTGACACAGGATGCAGATAATGACAGTATGAAGAACTCAGAATATAAGACTAAATGTACATTAATTGAAGCTCTGGAAGAATCGATGTGAATAAGGACGTGTTAAATCATGTGTGAATAAGTTCAATGTATTCACACATCCTGACAAACCTCTAAATGTGGAGGGTTCTTGTCTCCTCGCAATATGTGTCAAGTATGGCTGAGTAAATCTGAGTAAAGGGCTGATGGATTTAATTTCTGTAAAAGCACGAGCTAGCAACTCGGTAAAGGATGTAATTCTGTATGGTGGAATCGATAGGGTTAACCTGCTTGCTGAAGAATGCAATTGAATGGACACATGATCACAGAGAATGTTTACCGGAATATATATATATATATATATTTATTTAAACTGAGTTACATTAACATACTTGCACAGAGGAAGAACAATTAAAACAGGGTCAGGCCTTCATGAAGAAACGTAGCAGTGACAGAATAAATGTGGATAGAACCCTAAGCAAAGCGAGTGGAAAGGAAAAATGAGCGGAAGAAACCACGAGCGGTTTCCAGTTTTCATCGCACTGCTTTCGACGAGCAAGTGGTATTCAAGAGGTTGGGAGCGATTCCATAGATTGACCGACGCGTGTCCTTGAGCAACTTTGAAAAACTTCCATCACAGTGTGCCATCACATGATAAAGATCGACCAAGGAGGCCACGCGATATCGTTGAGCACCGTCGATAGGGAGGGGAGCCATCGGACGACGGTCATATGAAGAAGATGCGTGAAGGTTAACCAAAGTATGGCGCGAGAATTTAATTGGACGATTGATCATATATGTGGGGCCTGGAGTCAAATGTTTATTAACCTTGGCTATACTATTATTCAGTGGAGATAAAGGTTACCTTTTGGGTCGATTCGTGTTGTAAGAATATGCATGGAAAAGCATAGGTTGGGGTTCCAATCTGGATTTTTTTTTTTTAATATGTGGGTTGTTATTAAAAGAGCATTTTTTGTATAAGGTCATTACTAAAGAACAATTTTGGATTAATATCTCAATATTAGATTGAGATATTAAAAAGCCTTAGATTAATTATCTAATGGCCAATCCAAGAAAATAATGAGAAATTGTTTGGGGCTTGGGTAGACCCCGTTGTATTATCTATTTGATCCCGTCCAGGAAATACCATCAGCAGTTGGGTGGTTTTGACTCATGGTATTAATAAAGGCAAAACTATATAAGGAGAAGAGGATTAATTGCACAAGGTGTGTGTGTGGAGGGATTGTGAATAAATAAATCTCTTTAAGAGATATCTGTATGATTTGAAATTGGTTTTCTGATAATGTTGAATCTATGATGCACCTATAGAGTGGATGAAGGTTAAAGATCTCTAGATCTATAAATGTCAAATCTCTAGGAAGATCTACAAAGAAATAATGAAGACCTGACGCAAGTTTGATTAAGAAATTGAAGGAAGTTGGTGGATTTGAAATCAAGGGGTTGGAGCTCCCTTGCAGTAGTGACTGCAGAATGAGAGAAGGTTGTAGCCTTCTGCAGGTGGGTTTCTGCATGCTTGTATAAGTCTGTGCCAGCACAAAAATTGTAAGAAAGTTTTCTTTATAATAAATATTGAAGACAGAGATGACAACAAAGGTGGTTTTTCTCCCAAATTGGGTTTCCACCTTAAATACTGGTGTTCATGTGTGTTTTTCATGTGTGATGGTTTATTCTATTATTCCTGCACATGTTTACTAATTACTAAGCCTATGATGAATGAATGATGCAATAATCTATGTAAAGAATTAAATAAGATCTCTGATAAAAAGTTTTTAGTCAGTTCTAAATACTAATTCAACCCCCCCAACCCCCCCCCCCCCCCCTCTCAGTATTTTTCTCAACAACACTAAAGTCTTGTAAAGTGGTATTTTTCCTTTTGAAAGCTTTTGATTTT
Source organism: Pinus albicaulis (assembly GCA_034641835.2). Classification (NCBI taxonomy): domain Eukaryota; kingdom Viridiplantae; phylum Streptophyta; class Pinopsida; order Pinales; family Pinaceae; genus Pinus; species Pinus albicaulis. The sequence goes on from JAXQQM020074707.1 coordinate 61,407, forward strand.
TCAAACTTGGGGATAAGGGATAGCCACTGAATTTTTGGGAAACTTGGGGTTTTGGGAATTTTTTACAAATGCAATGGGAAGGGAAAGTGATAGTAAAAGAAAATGATTTAGGGATAGGAAAATGGGGCTAGGAAATGAGTGACTTTGAGGATGCAAGGGGATAGGGGATGAACAGTAATGATAGGATTACAGTGAGGGAAGGAATAAACAAGGCAAGGAAAATGAGTATTTGGCACCACAATCACTTTAAAACACTAATTATAAAACCCTAAGGAAGCAATTTCAACAAGAGGATAGGGTTTATAGTTTGGCATTCAAATTCTCAAAACCAATATTTCAAACAACACCAAACACTGATTAATGGAAATTGCAAGATGATTTGAACTTACTTGGAGCAAATGGTACTGATTCATTTTGAAATTTGAGAGGGATGGCAAGAAATTTTTTGTTTCAGGCCAATGCACTGTGTGCACAACCCAGTGCGCTACGCCTATTGTGTGCGCCACACCAGTTCAAATTTTCATGGAGAAAAACGGCCCTATGTGATGTGTTTTCCTTATGCGCCGTGACCTTCAACCAGTGTGCCGTGCATGTAAACTCACCCACAGTCTCGGCTTTCAAAAACTATTTCGCTCTTCCACAATTTGACTCAGCTTCAATGATTTCTTTTGGTATGCCAATGAATTTGTTGAATATGGAAATATCTTATATATACAAATTATTTTTAATTTTTCTTTTGACAAACCCACTTTTGTAATGTTGCAGACTTTGGCACTTTCACATAACTCTGTTTTTTCTTCCACTTTGATTTTTTAGCTGAATGATGAAACTCATGTCTATTTTTTGTAGGCATAACAGGCATGGGATTTGCAAAAGGTGACCAGGGCTATGCCTGAAGAAATTTACAACTGAGAAACTTTTGAAAATTACATTACATTTATTACAAAGGATGAAATTGATGATTTTTCTTCAAAACAAAGTTTTGAAGAAGAATCATTATCAAGCATTGTGACGATGAAATTTTTGCAATGAAAACTTATTTCGAACCTCCCTCATGTGCCTTCTAACATTATTAGTCATCATGAAAACTAAACTAAGCAAACCCTAGAACTAATGAGACCTAAAAACCCTAAAATGACTCTTTGGCAAACGTGACTGCAAATGACTTTCAAATTGATTTTGATGAACAGACATAGACCAGCAGGTACATGACATGAGGGATATGAGAGAAAATACCCTTTCATCAAATGATCCATGCTCCTAATGGAATGAAGATGACTTAAATAAATGAGACACCTAAAATGAAATGCAACGAAAGAGATTTTGATCTCTGATGGAGGGATGAAGATACCGACTCTAACATTGGCTCTAATGGGGATGGTAGCTCCTGCGAGGTTCCGAGAACTATATATTTCTAGGAGAGTAGGAAGTGCCTTCGTCCATTGGGCTATGGGGTCCATAACTTTTAAAAATCAACACAAGACTCTTGACTCATTTGTTGACTGAAAATTTGACTCAAACCGACTCAATTTTGAAACCAAAATGACTGAAAAACCTGACTCAACAAACTCAAACCAAAGCTGAAATCAATATTTAGAACTATAGCCTTCACTTCGGGCCCTAAAATGAAGAAAATATCATAGCACACACTTGCAATGAAACTGAAATAAACTGGTATGTACAGTGACAATGTAAACAACAGAAAACATTTCAGAAATGATACCGCTTGAGCAACCGACAATTGACTGGCCCTCCTAGACAATCTTCCCCGTTCATCTCTTTCAGAAGAAAAGCATTATAACCCCAATATGCAGCAATTTTAAAGGGTCCTTTCTAGAGATTTTCGAACTTACCATGCTTACCCTTTTCCTCATTCCTTGCATCCCATTTCAGCACCACTTCTTCCAATTGAAACTTGTCCGCCTTTTTTTTTCTGTCATATATTTTCTTAATTCTCTCCTACAACTTCAACGTATTTTGTAAAAATTCTTCTCTCATCTGTTGCAAATGGATCATTTGATTTATTCTTCTTTTCATATGATCATCTTCACTGCCAACTTCATGTAGAAGTTTGACCACTGGAACTGCGAGAGAGGTAGGAAACACTGTATCAACTCCATAAACTAACTCAAAGGGGGACATACCAATGGATTTCTTCTGACTCACTCGATCTGCCCAAAGTGCATTGACCAACTTCTTATGCCAACTTTTCTTGTTTATTTCCAGCAACTTTTCAATGATGTTTACCAAAGATTTTTTGGAAGACTCTGCCAATCCGTTGCCTTGTGGATGATAAGCGGTTGAGTGTCCGAAAGTGATTTTATACTTGTCACAAAACTCAATCAGCCTTTTTGATTTTAAAGTTGCTGCGTTATCAGTGATTAATTTATTCGGGCAACCAAAACGAGAAAAAATATTATTCTCAAGGAAAGAGATTATTACTGCATCAGTAGCTTGCCTAGTGGGAATTGCCTCAATCCATTTCGTGAAATAATTTGTCACTGTGAGGATCCATCTATGCTGAGCTGAAGAAGCAGGATGGATTTCGCCAATGAAATCCAAACCCCATTGCTGAAAAGGAGCACTAACCTCAATGGGCTTAAGTGACAAAGGTTGAAATTTGTTCCTCCCTTCAAAAATCTGACATTCATGACAGCTTTTGACATTCTTATACACATCAGAAAAAAGTGTCGACCAATAATATCCCGCTCTCAAAATTTTGTTGGCCGTTGTTTTCCAAAAAAGGTGGCCTCCACAATCTCCCCTATGAAAATCGTCCATAACCTGCTTTGCTTCTTCTTCCACCAAACAGTTTAACAAAACACCACCAAGATCTTTCCAATAGAGTGAATCATTCAAAATAAAAAACTTAGCAGCCTTTAATTTCAGAGTTATACTTTTGTTTCTAGCCATGCCGGGAGGTGGTGACAAGTTTTGAAGCACATATACAATATCTGAATACCAATGAGAAAGCACAAATATTTCTGATACCTGAACTAATGAACTTTCCTCATTCTCCTTGGACATAGCAGCAATAAGATTGATGTCCAAGGCATTCAAATTCGACTCAGCCATTAGCTTAGCCAACCCTTGTCCTTTGATAAGCTTTGTAGGCTTTATCTCCACATCATACTCCAACAAGGCAGCAATCAATTTGCCCCGTCTCCCCTCTGGATCTCTTTGAACTAAAACATCCTTAACAGCAGTGTTAGGAACATAAGCAATAATATGAGAATGCAGAATATATATGCGAAAATATTTCAATGCCTTCACTAAAGAAAGAGCTTGCTTCTCAATTATGTTATATTTCAAGGCTGCATCTCTTATAGTTTGGCTGAAAAAAGCAATTGGTTTTTCATGCCCATCTCTTTTATGTATCAATACTGCTTCCATGGTATGCTCCGAGGCAAATGAAAACAAAATAAAATCCTGAGTATAATCCGGGCTGATCAAAACTGGAGCTGAAGAAAGAACCAACTTCACTAAATTGAAAGACTTTAGAGCCTCCTCAGTCCAATTCACTATGCTATCTTTCTTAAGCATGTTTGTAATCTCCCTTAGATGTTCAGCAAGATTAGGTACAAAGCGGCGTAAAAAATTCATCTTACCATTGAAGGATTGAATCTCCTTTTTTTTCTGGGGAAGATCAATTTTCTGAATAGCTTCAACTCGAGCTGGATCAATACGGATGCCATCTTTTGAGATAATTTTACCAAGAAGCTTTCCCTCATCCATGGCAAACAAACTCTTCTTCGGATTGAGTGACACACCATGCTTTCTACATCGCTGAGAAACAATCTTCAAATGGTAAAGGTGCTCTTCATCAGAATTGGAAAAGACTGTCAAATCATCAGGATATACAACTAGAAAAACATATTTCTCATTTGCAAATGCCATATCCATTGCATGTTGAAATGCCGCACCAGCATTCTTCAAACCGAAAGGCATTTTAGCATAATGGAAAGTTCCCCATGGAGTGGTGAACGTTGTTTTGTCTCTATCATCCTCATGGACCTGAATTTGGTTATACCTGGAATAACCATCGGGTAGCGACATACGAGATGCTCCAAATACTCGCTAAAGTATGTGATCCATTTTGGGCAATGGATAATTATCTTTCAAGGAAACCTTATTCAAATTCCCAAAATCAATGCACAAACGAATCTCACCTGTTTTCTTGCGTACAGGCACCAGATTAGAAATCCAGTCTAAAAATCTTATAGGAACAATGATACCAACCTTGTATAGTCGATTCACCTCCTTCTCAATTGAGGGCAGCAACTTTGGATTTATCCTTCTCAACTTCTGCCTGAAGGGCTTTTGATTTGGCTTAATTGGAATGGTGTGTTGAATTATGTTTGTATCATACGTCTTCAAATCTGAATAGTCCCAAGAAAAAACATAAGCAAAAGAAGAAAATAAACTAAAATATTTTTCTTTTACCTCCGGTGGCAATGCTTTGGAAAATTTCACCATGTTTGGATTCTCAGTTGATCCAATGTTCACGTCTTCAACTCCCTTTTCGGTTGGCCGCAAGGTTGATTTTCTAGCTACGTCATCTTGATCAAAAAGCTCTTGTAAAGGTATCAAACCTTTAGGAATGACATTATCTTTCAGCTGCAATACTTCCATCTGATTTATTTGCACATCAGCCTCACCATAATCATGCTCCATATCAATTGAGGTCTCTTTGAATTTGCCTTTGTTTTGCAAAAATTCATCAATCTCTTCATCATCTTGGAATACTTGCCAATACCTTTGATTGTCTGGGACAGTCGGATGATGCTTCACATGAATTTCAAAATTTTTACTTGAGTTCATCGGAATCTTAAAATTACTCGCTACCTTTGCAAGTGCATCTGCAATACCATTCTGAATACGAGGGATACAAGTCAAAGTATAGTCTGAAAACAATTTCAAGATATCAAGAACTGCATTTCGGTAAGCCTGCATTCAAGGATGCTTAGCTTGGAATTCACCTTTCACTGGCTTAATTACCAACTCGGAGTCACCATATACTACAATCCTCTTAGCATTCAACTTTCTAAGGATTTTTAGATGAGCAATCAAAGCTTCATATTCTGCCTCATTATTCGAACAATCAAAAGCTAGCTTATAAGAGCAGACCCTTACATTACTCAGTACCTTGTTTGGGGAAGAAAAAGGGCTGTGTACCCAAATACCAATTCCAGCACCATCACTTCCTACTACACCATCGAAATCCATGGTCCACAAACCATCTTCATCTTCATCCAAGTGCTGAAATTTTGTTTGCTTTGTTATTTCTGCTTGCTTTCCATCAACTTTCTGCTACTGTCGGAAGGCTAATTGCTCAGTGAAACTTTCAATTTCTTGTCTCTCTTTCATCAAAACTTCTCTGAAATTTTTTGTGATCTCCGGAATGTCTTCTGCTTCAACTAACTGACTATTTATATCATTGAAACTATCTAAATACAAAACAAAAGACTCTAAATCTGTATGTACATAATTAATCAGATGATTTACCGGTTTCTCCTTGCTGGTGATCGTATACTTCATATTTTGCTCCTGATATAATCTTTTCATCTAACCAAACATGGGAATGGTAGAATAGGAGAAATCAAGCTACAATGTTCCCTTTAGTTTCGCATCCCAAGATCTGGAAAACAGAATGCCAAATCTAGGAGGAATATCTGCCACAACTACATCCATCAAAACATTCTTAGTTGGAATTTGATCTAAACTAACCACCAAATCTTTGGTAAGCCCAATGCATCTTACTCTACTGGAATCGAAAGAATAAAGATCATGATACTTCCTAGTGATTTCCAATCCCAATTTCTCCATGATTTCCCTTGGCATGAGATTATGAGAAGCTCTGGAATCAAACATGGCGTTATGTAACACAAAATCATGCAATCTAAGGCTGATATAAAAAGGAGGCACATCACTATCGAGAGACTCACCATCTAATGCTGGTACAAATATCAACTCAGTTCGATCATTTTCCACATTCACCATATCAGACATTGGATCGAAATTCAAAATTTTAGATACCTGACCCTTATAGCTACTATTTCTCATCAACTCAGTCAAAGGAATGGAAACTTTTAACTTAGCTATTTCACTCTTTAAGTTAAAAAATGAAGTTTTTTCTACCTCTTTGGCTGGAGCATCCTTCTTTTTAGCTTTCTCCCTCAATACAATTGGCTGATTAGATCTTTAATTTGCTGATGGAGACTTGCTTGTAGTGGGATCAGCTACCTCTTTTCCCTTCTTTGGTGCAATGGGTGCATCATTTTTTGGTGCTGAAACTTCCTTTCTCTTTTGGATTGGGTTGATAGGCACATCTATGTTTCTAAGTGAATATTGTTGCTGCTGGGTAGACAAAGCATTCATATAACCTCTTTGATACTCATCCGACTCTTTTTCAAGAGCTGCCTCATTTGCAAAGATAAAATCCTCATCCTTTTGTATAGCTGAGTTTTCTGCATACTCCTCATCTTCAGTGATAAAGGTTGGCATATCATCAGGTGTAAAGAAGTGATTTTATTATCCTATTACATTGTCTTTATCACCTGATTCTAGACCAACAAAATTATGTTGTAAAGGAGTCTTTACCTGCTGTTGTGCTGGCGGTTCTTGTGCTCGCTTCTCTCGTTGTTTGATCCTGAATTGTGGTTGCTGCTGGCCACGGAAGTTAGGATTTCTAATCTCCGGTTCAGGCTTATCAAGTGTTAATATTTCAATCATCTTTTCCACCTTGCAAAGTAATTGATTTGAAGTAGAAGCCTCTTCCTTTATTGTGACTTTCTTTTCATCTCTCAATCTAGCTCTCTTGTCATTCAAATTATCTTCAACACTCACTGCAATTTTCTTCATGTCCTCCAAAGTGGCAGGATCTCTTTCTCTTAATTGATAGGCCATGTCTGGATCAAAACCATCTGGAAACTTAAGCAAATCCGACTTCCTAGATGGCCTTAAATCATCGGGAATTGCATTGTAAACTGCATTGAATCTAATACAATAATCTTGGACTGATTCACCTACGTTGCGCTTGATCTTGGTATATTTAGAAGTGATCTGGAGAGGATATTTATTTACTTCCCACTGATCCAAGAATTTTATCTGGAGCTCAGCCAATGTAGCAATACTTCTAGGTTGCAAAGCTCTGAACCACTTTCTTACTTCACCTCCAAAGGATTGCACAAATAATCTCATGGTCACATTTTCTGCATCAATTTCATGAAGATCAAAGAAGTCTGCCATTCTATCAATATGTTGCTGAGCAGTGACAATTTAAGGAGTGCCATAAAACAATGGGATTTTACTTTGATAATCAGTGGGCATGGCATCCAAGTTTTGAGGCAAGAAAAGGGGTGCAAATTTGGCAGCCATTGCTCTGGGTGGATTTATAACCGGTCTTGGGGAAATAGGTGGAGTAGGAGCAGTAGATGTATGAGGTGTATGTGGTGTGGATGGAGGTGATACTACTGGATATTGTTGATCAGGGACAGAAGGTTGTACGGGAATGGTAGGAATGAAAGGAGGCTCGGTATGAACTTGTGAACTAGATGTAACTGCTGATGGGCCAAGTGTTTCGGATGCAGACTGTATGAATTCAGGAATGTTTGTTGCCACAATGGAGTTTTGAATATTCAAAATGTAACTGTCAATGGATCTATTAGCTTGTTCAATTTCAATATACTTGATAAACTCTGGATTTATGAAAGTAGAAACAATAGCATTTTCAGACTTCGTCTCAAACAACGACAATTCAAATTGCTCATCAAATTCAAGATCTTCAAGATATTCAAACACAGCAGGACATGAATGAGATTTGAATAGAGGAATCACAGGACTTTCTCGACGAAGAATTCTTGAAATTATATTGGGATTCTTGTACATTGGAGGTGGATCGGGATCCATATTTGCTCTAATATGTCTTCTGGAAGCCAGTGTGTTGAGTTATTTTCAAAATCAAAGGGACAAAACCAACTTGTTCAGCCTAACAAATTCTAGACTCATCACCCAAAAGTCTAAAATGATCTAATGTACTGGGGTAATTCACAAGTCAAGTGTCATGTTTACAAACTAGACCGGAGATTGACTAAAGCAACGTTTATCTACTTTTGCTAATGCAAAGCAAGAGTGTTTCAAAGGCTACCTGGCATAACTTCAGGCTTTGTTTATAGCTTATAAAACAAATAACACCAACAAGCAAACCAAATTACTCCCCAGTATGGTCACCACTATGTTATTTACTAAATCTACCTCAGGCTGAAAGAAGGCAAAGTTCAGGGTAACATCAAACCATGCACAGTCTGGTAGCTAGCCCTACCAGAACAAGAGAGGGCTCTCTCCGGGTCAATCTCAGCAAAAATAATCGAAGGGGCTTGAGATGACTTGAAATAAAGGCTGATTTTAGGCTAGTTATATAAGTGAAGGAGTTTGATTTTGATTTTGGGAGTTTTTGTTGGAAACAAAGGGAAAGGCAGTTTTCGGTTTGGGGATGAGGCTTAGTTTTTCCAAAGTTCTGATTGGGGCAAGGAAGGAAATTGTTTTGATGTTTTGAATTGAATGAATGGATGGTTTAGACTGGTGAGGATCTAAAGAGGGCAAGAGGCTTTCAAGAATCCTCTTCAAACAGATGAAAACATGGAAAATTAAACAAAACTGAAGGCAGAGCAAAGCAAACTAATGAATTCCACCTTTATCATCCATTTGTTTAATTTAAGAAGAAAGGATAAGGGAAATGGTACACGTAAAAATCAGTGAACTTACAATTACATAGAGAAACACACCATAAAAACACAGAGCCACATGGATCCCAAAGAATGCTGCAAACCCTGGTCTATTACTTTGCCAAAAGTGCAGAGATGAAATGTACAATGAAGTGCCAAACAATCCCAAGTGTCCAACCCTAAAAATGACTGAAGAACTACATGATATAGACAAGCCTAAATCATTCCCATGCCTCTATGGGTCTAGCTCATCATTCTAGGAGCTTTTTCAACCATATCTAAACTAAGAACTGAAAAATAGGCAATGAAACAACTTGCCTCTATATGATAGGAAACTGATTCATTCACTTACATTTCACTTTTTGGTGAATGAATCTACTAAGATGAGTAAAAATGTGCCAAAATTACATCATGGTCATGAAATTACATCAAGGTACATCAAGAGTTACATGAAAAAGTCAAACTAGCCAAAACTAGGTGAAAATCTGAGCTGCTGAGTGAAAAATAGACCAAATTTCCCTATGCGCCGCTCCTGGAATCTCTATGCATAGCACAAGTTTGAGGCTGATTTTGAGGGCCTTCCTGAAGTCCAAATTGAGTGCAGGATAGGTCGTTGGAAAGCCCTACCTATATACTTTTCATCCCAAGTGGAATTTCTGGATTTGGTCGCAATCTTCCTCTCCAAAAATAAAATCTCCCAGTACTTCTTCTTGTGTGTGCAAAAAGTTGCAGAAAGGCCATTTTTAGGGTGTTTTGACCCTTTAGGCAACCCAAAACTTGTAAAAATACTTAGGTAATTCATAGGCATGCATAAATTTTGATGAAAAATCTAGAAATGTGATTTTTTCCTCCAAAAGAGCTGCCAATTATAAGCACGCGCCAAGTGGCACTACGCGTCGGGCAGGAAAATCTGTTTTGAGACAAAAAAATCAAAATTGACAAATTGTTTCCCAAATTTCTTGAATTTTGGGCTGAAGGTCCCTCATCAAGCACTATGTTGGGCCAAAGAAGCTTCAGCCAAAATTTGGAGTCTATCATGCCTTTTGCGACACTTTAGTGCCCTCTTTAGCCTCGCTTTCAACATCTTGATCCAGGCTTTGCAAACATGATGTCGCGCCCAATAATGGTTCTTCATGTGTCTGAGCATTTTATTTTCCTTGTTTTCCCTCACCAACAGCTTCTCAGGATGAATATTGACCCTCTCAAGCCAAGTCTCTCTATCAGCCTCAATCTCCCGCTCAATGGGTGTCATCTCAGTTGGGCTTCTTCGGGCAGCTTGCCGGTTCTCACGGATGTTTTGCAACTCCATGATCGTCTGCTGATCCTCCAGATGTTTGTTCCACTTCTCCAGATATTTTATGATCCATTGAGTTCTCTTCAACTTGTTAGTCAATGTTTCGATCTCAGACTTCTGCACCTGAATGATCTCTAAAACCTTTGAGCTTGGAGAACTCAAATCCTCATCAATAAGTATGAAATCAGTATCCTGGCATCCTAAAGGGCCCTCATCCTGCATAGGCCTTCTCCCTCTGTCCTATACCTATACCTGTGTTGCTTATGAACGCAAGGAGACCCCTTCCACCCCGGGTGGAGATAGTACTCGTCAGGATGCTGCAAATAATCCTCTCGTGCCTCCCTGATAAGTGACATATGTTGGCACACTGATAGGCTATGTGTCGTGACATTTAAACTAATGTGAAGGTTCACCTAAATCATGGAAAACCTCTAGAAGAGCCTGAGGAGCTGTGAAGAAGTCATGGGAAATGAAATCCTCCCATGAAATACCCTGCAATCCAAGCTGATGTCCAACAATGATCTTGATGAGTACATAGTGATAAATATTGTTGTACTGCTCCTCGAGAGTTTTTGTCTGCACAAGAGTGGTCATTCTCTCGATGTTCTGGCACATGAAATAAGGAATTTTCATCATCCTCACTCTAGTGAGATGCATCAATAACCTGATGTGGTATGCATAGAGGCATGATAACCAACCCTCACAAATGAAGTATCTGATAATAAGTTTCATCAAAGGTGAATAGGATTCCTTTAGGAACTGGAATGGGAATACCCTGCTGAGCTATCTCACATAGCTAGGCCTGATGTATGGTTCATAATGCACTCTGTCCACCTGCTGTCTTTTGTTCCACTTTTCACCCACATTTGGTATCCCAGTTGCTTGAGAAATGGTTTCTGGTGTCAAGGTGAAATTTACACCAGCAAGAGTTATCAGACCATCATGCAAATGTAAAACAAACAACCAAGTCAACTCTTGATGATGCTGAATCCTAGCAATAATCTCACAGTACTGATAGCATGAATACTCTCGAAAACATGCCATGGCAAGTGGGCAGGCCTGCAATTGAGTCAATGAGGTGGGCTGTTCTCTCACATGTTTGCCACCTTTATGAGGCCTTCTCGGTGCATGTAGCTCAGTGGTAGAATCAATATCTCTGTCATATGATGTATTAGTGTCTATCTCCATAGTACTCAAGGTTAATGCAAGGTGTATGTTGGCTTGTATGAGATGAAAATGAGAATTTGGGTGTTTTTTTTTTTAATGCCAACTATGTGTCAAAGGGGAGGGACTGTGGGAAAAATAGGACAGTAGGAACACTGAAGTCTTGTCAAGTGGTATTTTTCCTTTTGAAAGCTTTTGATTTGTCAAAATTGGGGATAAGGGACAACCACTGAATTTTTGGGAAACTTGGGGTTTTGGGAATTTTTTACAAATTCAATTGGAAGGGAAAGTGATAGTAAAAGAAAATGATTTAGGGATAGGAAAATGGGGCTAGGAAATGAGTGACTTTGTGGATGCAAGGGGATAGGGGATGAACAATAATGATAGGATTACAGTGAGGGAAGGAATAAACAAGGCGGGGAAAAGGAGTATTTGGCACCACAATCACTTTAAAACACCAATTATAAAACCCTAAGGAAACAATTTCAACAAGAGGATAGGGTTTATAGTTTGGCATTCAAATTCTCAAAACCAATCTTTCAAACAACACCAAACACTGATTAATGGCAATTGCAAGATGATTTGAACTTACTTGGAGCAAATGGGACCGATTCGTTTTTAAATTTGAGAGGGATGGCAAGAAATTTTTTGTTTCAGGCCAATGGGCCACGCGCAAAACCCAGTGCACCGTGCCTGTTGTGTGCGCCGCACCAGTTCAAATTTGCATGGAGAAAAATGTCCCTATGCGCCACATTTTCCTTATGCGCCGCGACCTCCAACCAGTGCACTGCGCAGGTAAACTCACCCACAGTCTCGGCTTTCAAAAACTATTTCGCTCTTCCACGATTTGACTCGGCTTAAATGATGTATTTTGGTATGCCAATGGATTTGTTGAATATGGAAATATCTTATATATACAAAGGATTTTTAATTTTTCTTTTGACAAACCCACTTTTGTAATGTTGCAGACTTTGGCACTTTCACATAACTTTGTTTTTGCTTCCACTTTGATTTTTTAGCTGAATAATGAAACTCTTGTCTATTTTTTGTAGGGATAATAGGCATGGGATTTGGCAAAGGTGATTAGGGTTGTGCCTGAAGAACTTTAAAACTGAGCAACTTTTGAAAATTACATTACATTTATTACAAAGGATGAAATTGACGATTTTTCTTCAAAACAGAGTTTTGAAGAAGAATCATTATCAAGCATTGCGACGATGAAATTTTTGCAATGAAAACTTATTTTGAACCTCCCTCATGTGCCTGCTGATATTATTAGTCATCATGAAAACTAAACTAATGAAACCCTAAACCTAATGAGACCTAAAAACCCTAAAATGACTCTTTGGCAAACATGACTGCAAATGATTTTAAAAATGATTTTGATGAACAAACACGGACCAATAGGTACATGACATGAGGGATATGAGAGAAAATACCCTTCCTTCAGATGATCCAGGCTCCTAATGGAATGCAAATGACTAAACTGAATGAGACACCTAAAATGAAATGCAACGTAAGAGATTTTGATCTCTAACGGAGGGATGAAGATACTGACTCTAACACCAATAAAGGGAGAAAACCACATCTTATTATTGTTGTGATGAAAATTCAAGCTCCAAATCCCTCTCACCACTGATTTTCTGTAGGCACCAACCTACAGGAGGCTCCTACCTCAATTTTTCAAGCTACAACTTGCAAGGAAGCTCCAACTCCCATCAATTTTCTACAGGCACCAACCTACAGGAGGCTCCTACCTCAGTCAGCTACAAATGAAATTTAATCAAGATACAACTTTATGTGGAAGCAACAAATCCCATCTATTTTATGCAGGCTACAACCTATAGGATGCTCCCACCTCAGTCAGCTACAACTGACATCTATCAAGCTACAACTTGATAGGGAAGCTCCAACTTCCTTACTCTTTAAAAAGAAAACACTTACTGATTTACCTTGGATATCAGCTTTGTTCTGTAGCATCTTCACTGTTGTGCATAAGCCTTCATATCTGCCCTGCATCGTCTCTACATTTTCTCAGATTCTCTATTAGCTCCTCCTTCTTCTCTGCCTCACTGCTTTATTTCTGCATTCTCTAACCTCTCTATGCATATCAATGTGATATCATTTATAGAGTTCATCACATGACTCACAGGGAATTCGAAGTGAATAGCCCTGACTCTTAGCCTTCTGCCTTCTCTTTTCTTTGTCTAGTTCATTCAGAAAAATATAGCAATATGTACTAATTTCAATATTATAGTGGGATTTTTGTTTTCCTCCGGAGACTTGCCAATGAATAGCAAACAACATAAAATCAATTAAAACATATACCTTCATTTTTTTTCAGTTACATATATCAATTTCACTCAGTCTTCTTTCCAGCACTTGGCTTGCTGGTTTTGTCTTTTCTGCTACTGTCAGGTAATGCTATTCACTACAATTGTGTATCTGTAGTTGTCATGTAACTATTTTTCATACTCTGTTCACTGTCTTTTTCAATTCTTCATATTCTCCGTCTTTCTATGCATGTACCCCTGCTTTTCCTTTATATCTGGTAGTTTAAATTAATGTTGAAGCTTTAATGCAGAATATTTGACTCTCGCGCGTCCAACGCACCCACGCATGTATTAACACTGACTTTGATTTAGACCCAAACACTGGCATGTAATATGATGGCATGCCTACTTATCAAATTCACATTTTCTCTCTCTGTGTGCATATAAAATGCATCCCAAATTTTGCCTCCAATATAATGCACAACCTGGGCAACTCACAATAATCTCAATTGAAAATTTCAATACTGTGTGGAAATTTCCTTTAATAAGGTTATAAACCCTCAAGCATATATGATGTTCTTTTAATAAAACCTGACGAATGTTCTTTTCAATTTTGGAGGATTTTTCTTCTACTCACAATTTCTATGGTTCAAGACATATCAACTCATTTATGAATGGAAGTCAAAGCATATGACCTTGCTAACCGGCAATATAAGTCTTGGCCCCTCTACATATATTAACATATAACCCAAGTAACTCTCGGTGATATAATAACAGACCCTTTTAACATTGACAACACCCTTCTGGGCCCACTTGCCGAACTTGTCTTATTCCCCGATGTGATAAATCGCCTCTGAATACTTCCGATTATGATTACGATAGTTCCGATGCGATTAATTGCAATCACAACTTTCAATGGTATGTTCTGATGTTCTGGTTTCACTCTTATGCAATTAATTCCTTTGCAATAGTTCCGATGCGATTAATCGTGACCACATATTTCAATGATATGTGCCACTTCTTGTCAACTGTCATATGTATGAGGTTCTTTTCAAGGTTCACGGAACACTTCCTGGTATCTTGAAATGTTCGACTTAAAATAAAATTCTTTTATATGATGACCCATGGCTTTATAACCTTACCTTTACTCAAAGGCTCGAACCTTTTTAATTCTCTTATGAAACTTTATTTGAACTCATAATTGGTTTTAAAAACCCAATGCCGAATCGTATTTAGATTCTGGGTCCCAAAACTCTAACATATATATGTGTTCATTCACATCAATCCATTTTCCATTCACATCCAACGGTTCATATCTTATCGCACTCCAACCTCCAATTAAAACCTCATCCGACGGTCCTCGTGCAATATCATGCAAATTAGATGCACGAACCTTAACTTCTCAAAAACGCGTGATGGAAATGGTTTTAGAAAACAACCTTAGGACACGTGGCATCCAGTTTGAGGCATCACATTTTTTTTTAGCGTTTTTGCTTACCACTTTCGAAAATGTGATACTGCCAGTTTCCAAAAATCTGGTTTCACTGTTCATGCCTTTGAGTTCCGCACCCTCTAGCTCAAGGTTCCACACCATTCATTTTACATCTTATTACAACGAATTCCCGCTCTCGCTCCTATTTCCTCTTGCTTTCTCAACATTATAACACAGTGCCCCGACATGTTTATGCTTCACGATTCTGCCTCTCCATTCAAATTTCCACTTAAAATGTTTAACACTGCATTCTTGCATTCCTGGTTCAATATTTCGGTTCAAACAGATCTAATGGACTAATAAATTCTCGTTCCACCCTTTCGCTAATACAAATCTACTCTTTTAATTAAAGACTGCGCACCCCTATTGTAATTCATTTCATTTCCCATGATAATCTCAATTCCATCGATCCTTGATTTACTGAAAGGACTAGTCCATTCAATTAATCCGCAATGATTCCCTTAAACCCCAATTCCTCGTTGGATCGGAATAGGTCTCCAAAGAGACCCGATTCCCTTTGCGCCATCGATCTCCCCCCTTTTTTCTTGACTTCGAACTCTACAATGTTATCAGAGTTCAGATCCTCATTGAAATTGAGTATTCTTGCCAATAGCACCTTCTCAGTCCCACACTTGAATAATTGGTTCGATTTCATTACAGGATCTCTACAATCCTATGCTCTAGTGCATTTCATCAAAACACAGAGTTTCACTACTACCACAGGAACTCAATTATTTCTCACACAGAGTTTGACCAAGAATGCATATAATTTTCATACAGAATTTAGAACAAATTCATCATTTATACATATAAGCTCAATTACCATAAACCCCAAATGAGTGTTCGACCTCTTACTCTGTTTACAGAGAATTTCTCTTTCGTTTTTTACTTGAAAGCCTTAGAAATGTTCCTTTCTCTGTTTTAACACATACAACCAAATTTAGACTTAATTCAAAGTCTGTGGAAACTTCACAAGTAGCATAGATCTACTCACAAAATTTACACAAATGAATATTCAACCCTGTCTCAGAAATTATATGGGTTTTCTTCAATTATATGCAGAACCCCCATTATATTGTCACAAAAAATTTGAGCTCAACAATACTGATACTATATCTGCTTCTTTTGCTAACCCTGCTTCTCTCTTTTACTTCCTCTGCTACCTCTCTGCTACCTCTGCCTCTGTGCTACTTTGCTTCTCTCTATGCCTTGTTTTTGTTTCAGGTGCTCCTCCTTTGCCATCAATGACAACATTTCCAACAGTCTCCCCCTTTGGCATTGATGGAAATACTCCACCAATACTCTTCTTTTTCTTGATTTTCCTCCTCCTTTGACATCAATGGCAAAGGGTTGCACATTTCCTAGTGTTCTTTTTATCTCTTTATTTCCTCTCTCAGAGATGCGTTTAGGCCTTCTTCTTCTGGCTTTGTACCCTGCTGCTACAAATTGGTGTACAAGAGTTGTTGAGAGAACACTTTTGAGGATTATTGAACTTGAATAGACATTGTAAGTTAGTACAATCCTAAAGCACAGTCTCCTTTCACTAGTATAAAGATGAAAGTGAAGATAATGACACTTCATCGAACATATTGTACCAGCCTTATCTAACCATAAATGCATTATTGGATCAAACCTTAAATATTGTGAATGCATCATGTGACATATCTAGCTTGCTTCAGCTATACTTCAATCTATATTATAATCTTCATCTGTGATGCATATCTATTGAGGAAGGTTGTAGATGGAGTAATTATTTTTCTGCAATGCACATCTATAGTACACATATGTTCAATTGTGATGAAACCAATATATCTTTTATTTCCATGGTTCACTTTTCTTGCCTGTTGGTGATGATATGAGCTAGAATGCTGATAATGATATTACACTTAATAGCTGCAGGTGCTTGTTACTGATGTGATCAATGAATCTAGTCAGATTTTACAACTTATTGTGAGATTAGATGATATCTTTCAATCTAAAAGACCAAATGAATTTACTGCTTGTACAATGTACTTTCAAAAACAAACCCTTCAATGTATTGGTTAGTCTCACTTATCAACCATGTAGTTTTATTTATGACATAATGGGGTATGTATGTCAATAATCAACCTCTCTTTAAAGGTGAATTACCAACAAATCCTTTATGCTGAAGTAGGATTTGGATGAATTAATAAATAAATTTTGAGCTTCAATGGTAATCACAACTAGTCCTTCAAACTTCAAATACTTTAACTATTTTGTCATGATGATCTTCCACAAAAACATATTCAAGATGTTTAATTAATATCTTTGTAAACAGACTTCACCTGGTGTTATGAATTATTTCAAGAGAGAGGCCTGATATATATGTACTGACTTCAGGAAGGCATGAAAATATATAGAAACAGATACTGCTTCAATTCTCAATATAATGTTTCAAAACAAAACACTGATCCTTTAGCTCTGTAATTGACCTTTTCATGCTTGAATAATGCAGATAACTCTGGGATACAAACTTGGCGTAATTTTTTCGTAATCCCTTGATCTTGAGGACCTGTACCATACTGCTGCTCCACTGATAACACCTGGTATTCTGTTGATAGAAATGTTGCTTGTACCTAAATACCAATTGATACTACTTTGATAAATCATGCAGAGATTTCACTTCAGCTTGCAGATTAACCAATAACTGATACATCCTTCTTAAATTCTACTATTGAGCTTTCCACTGCTCACACCAACAGTCATCAATATCCTAAATTTGATCTTGGCATCTTCAACCATTTGCTTATTCTGCCATTCTGTTCAAAGGAATGTCACTGCATTTTATTTTGTAGGACTGCTCCAGAATAATTGCTGCTTTACATACAATTCAACTCTTTTAACATAATGAACTTCAGGAAGACATCTTCAATTTCTTTGCTTGGAATCTTCATGGGAAGATCACTCAGAGGTTTATCACTCACTTAACTGCATTCCTCAAAGGGGACTTTTCATAGATGAAAGATGTAATGACATAATCATGATAGAAACTTCTCTTACACATCCTTCTTAATGTGATTCACTGTTAGTTCTACAAGTTCATGGCTGATGTTCTCTCTATTACCATGGTTGCTTGCTTCCTTCTCTTCTTTCATCAATCTGCCAGCTAAATAATCTTCTTCCTCTATAGTTCTCTATTAGAGGAATTTTCTTTTCCCTTCCTGATCTTATAGTTTTTCTCATTCTAAGGAGCTCTTCTTAGACTACTTTTGTGGGGACTATTTATGAACTGCTCTCCCCCTGGGATGTTTCTTCATATCTATCACTGGTTGGATATTTGATTTGCTTTCTAGAGAAGCTCCCCCAGAGACTATGATGGATTCATTATGTTATTGATATAATAGGCTCCCCTTTTCTCTTTTCCTTCCATACTTTATTGGGGTTCTTCATAATGTCTTCTTTTCTTTTTGATTCATAGTTTTGATTGATATGTTTTTATTCTATCCTCTGTCTAGAGTTCTTGAATGTATATGGAAGATTACAGTATTTTTCTTTGTGACCAAGCTTGAGGCATACATAACATCTTACTTTTCCAAGGTATGTTTGAGCTGATGTATAATATTTTATTTCCCTTTTTGAATACAATTTACAATCAACAAATTTATGTACAAAAGTATTGAATGCATAACAGTAGCCATGGAAATGATTTGTGTACCTGGGTAAAGATTATCTTTTCCATTTGTTTGCTTGAGGTATTCTTCTCCTTTGCTGCATCTTTTGCTGGTTGAAGTTGATAGGCCTTGTCTTACATTGTGCTGCAATATGTCCTGGTTTATGAAACGAAAAAAATGTGTTATTTTTCATAGGAGGAAAGAACCTCCTTTGACATATTCCAAATTTATTTACTTCATAATCAAGAGTGTATGAGCCTTTAGCAGCTGATTTTTTCATCTTCTCATTCTATATTCTTTCATGGTGCTACTTGTTTATGTTTTTTTCTATGCAACTCATGTTCTTGTTGGCTTCTACTTCTGTAGGAATCTGTTGAGCTGCTTCATTATCCTTTACAGCCTTTATAGAGATGATTTTCCTGTTATCTTCTACCTTGGACATACTGGTTTCTCCTTCATATCTTATCCCATACTTTATGAGAGGTGGCATTTAAGAATTTATAATCTTGTCCAAATGTCCAGAGCTTCTCGTTTGAGGTGTGTTCATTATTAATTCTCTTTGGGCTTTTTCTAATTTCTTTCTTAGGCACACTACTTATTCTTCCAATTTTTCACATTCTAGACTTTTCTCTCTCATTTGTTGCAGTAGAGTGTCTTCTATTTTCTTTGCTTCTTCAAGGTGTGTCTTCAGGCCAAAAATTTCTTTCTTATCTTCATATTATTTCTCATCACATATTTGCACCAGTGTCTTAAGGTCTTTATTTCATTCTTCAATCTTTCTATTTTAGTCAAGGCTATGTCAAGTTTGATTTTTTCTTCAACTGTAATTTCTTCATGGTTCTTACTTCCATTCACACTAGCAGGTACCTCATTTGATTGAACATTTTCTTGTTGACATGAATTTTTATTCTTCTTAATTCTCTTCTCCTTCTTCACAGTGCAGTCCTTAATGTCTACTCCATGCATGAAATGCATCTATTCTAGATTTATTTTGCAGAGGTTAAGTCCATTATTAACTCAACATCGTTGTTATGAAGATTGTTGAATATCACACATTTTGCCTTGGCATTCCTATATTGTTCTTGCACCGAGGGAGAGTCTGTGTAGTAACCATCACATACAAGTTTCCATACCTCAGGTTCATAAGCCAATAATCCTGTTTTAACCTTATCTCTCCATTCAGGAAAGTTTGTTGTATTTAACACAGGTACATTTTGACAGTCCATGACTCAACCAGATCTCCTTCAAGCTATTAGGCTTGCACCAAAGGAACCTTCTCTGATACCAATTGTTGAACCCTTAGTTAAACTGAGAGGAGGGGGGGGGGGTGGTGAATCAGTTTAACATATTCATGGACTTTTAAACTTTCCTTAAACTAATTTACACCTTCATTTCAAGATCAACTTAATATGTGAGCAATCTTAATTTGTGAGCAATAAGTATCACGTAGATTTGTTAATGTAACAACAATATTAATATGTGAGCAACAAGTATTAAGCAGATTTGATAAACCACATCAACATATAGACATCATGCACAAAGACACCAGATATAAGTGGAAACCCATAAAGGGAGAAAACCAAATCTTATTATTGTTGTGATGCAAAGGCAAGCCCCAACTCCCTCTCACCTCTGATTTTCTGTAGGCACCAACATACAGGAGGCTCCTACCTCAATTTTGCAAGCTACAACTGGCAAGGAAGCTCCAACTCCCATCAATTTTTTGCAGGCACCAAGCTACAGGAGGCTCCTACCTTAGTCACCGACAACTGACATTTTATCAAGCTACAACTTGATGTGGAAGCACCAAATCCCATCTATTTTCTGCAGGCTAAAACCTACAGGAGGCTCGTACCTCAGCCAGCTAGAACTGACATCTATCAAGCTACAACTTAATAGGGAAGCTCCAACTTCCTTACTCTTTCAAAAGAACACACTTGCTGATTTACCTTGGATATCAACTTTGTTCTGTAGAATCTTCACTGTTGTGCACCAGCCTTCATATCTGCCCTGCATCATCTCTGCATTTTCTCATATTCTCTATCAGCTCCTCCTTCTTCTCTGCCTCACTGCTTCACTTCTAGATTCTCTAACCTCTCTATGCATATCAATGTGATATCACTTATAGAGTTCATCACATGACTCATCGGGAATTCGAAGTGAGTAGCCCTGACTCTTTGCCTTCTGCCTTCTCTTTTCTTTGTCCATCTCATTTAGAAAAATATAGCAATATGTACTAATTTCAAGATTACAGTGGGATTTTTGTTTTCCTCCGGAGACTTTTCAATGCATCACAAACAATATAAAATCAATTAAAACATATACATTCATTTTTTTTTCAGTTACATATATCAATTTCACTCATTCTTCTTTCCAACACTTGGCTTGCTGGTTTTGTCTTTTCTGCTACTGTCAGGTAATGCTATTCACTGCAATTGTGTATCTGCAGTTGTCATGTAACTATTTTTCATACTCTGTTCACTGTCTTTTTCAATTCTTCATATTCTCCGTCTTTCTATGCATGTACCCCTGCTTTTCCTTTATATCTGGTAGTTTAAATTAATGTTGAAGCTTTAATGCACAATATTTGACTCTGGCGCATCCAACGCACCCACGCATGTATTAACACTGACTTTGATTTAGACCCAAACACTGGCATGTAATATGATGGCATGCCTACTTATCAAACTCACATTTTCTCTCTCTCTATGCATATAAAATGCATCGCAAATTTTTCCTCCAATATAATGCACAATCTCGGCAATTCACAATAATCTCAATTAACAATTTCAATACTGCGCGGAATTTTCCTTTAATAACGTTATAAACCCTCAAGCATATATGATGTTATTTTAATAAAACCTGACCAATGTTCATTTCAATTTCAGAGACTTTTTCTTCTACTCACAATTTCTATGGTTCAAGACATATCAACTCATTTATGAATGGAAGTCAAAGCATATGACCTTGCTAACCAGTAATATAAGTCTCAGCCCCACTACATATATTAACATATAACCCAAATAACTCTCGGCGATATAATAACAGACCCTTTTAACATAGACAACACCCTTCCAGGCCCACTTGTCAAAATTTTCTTATTCCTTGATGCGATAAATCGCCTGTGAATTCTTCTGATTATGATTACAATAGTTCTGATTCAATTAATCGCAATCACAACTTTCAATGGTATGTTTCGATGCTCTTCTTTCACTCTGATGTGATTAATTCCTTTGCAATAGTTCTGATGCGATTAATCGCAATCGAATCCTCTGATGATATGTGCCACTGCTTGTCAATTGTCATATGTATGAGGTTCTTCTCAAGGTTCATGGAACTCTTCTTGGTATATTGAAATGTTCGACTTATAATAAAATTCTCTTATATGATGACCCATGGCTTTATAACCGTACCTTTACTCAAAGGTTTGAACCTTTTTAATTCTCGTATGGGACTTTATTTGAACTCATAATTGGTTTTAAAAACCCAATGCCAAATCGCATTTAGATTCTAGGTCCCACAGCTCTAACATATATACGTGGTCATTCATAGCAATCCATTTTCCATTCACATCCAACGGCGCATATCTTATCTTCCTCCAACCTCTAATTAAACCCTGATCTGATGATCCTCGCGCAATATCATGCAAGTTAGATGCATGAACCTTAACTTCTCAAAAACGCGTGATGGAAATGGTTTTAGAAAACCAGCTTAGGACACATGACATCCAATTTGTGGCATCGCATTTTTTTTAATGCTTTTTCTTACCACTTTTGAATAATGCGATATTGCTGGTTTCCAAAAATCTGGTTTCATTGTTCACGCCTTTCGGTTCCACGCCCTCTGGCTCAAGGTTCCGCACCATTCATTTGACGTCTTATTAAAAGGAATTCCCGCTCTTGCTCCTGTTTCCCCTTGCTTTCTCAACATTATAATATAGTGCCTCCACATGTTTATGCTTCATGGTTCCACTTCTCCATTCAACGTTCCACTTCAAACATTTAACACTACACTCTTGCATACCTGGTTCAATATTTCGGTTCGAACAGATCCAATGGACTAATAACTTCTCGTTCCACCCTTCAGCTAATACAAATATACTCTTTTAATTAAGGATTGTGTGCCCCCATTCTAATTCATTTCGTTGCCCATGATAATCTCAACTCCATCGATCCTTGATTTACTGAAGGGACTGTTCCATTCAATTAATCTGCAATGATAACCTTAAACCCCAATTCCTCGTTGGATCAGAATAGGTCTCCAAGCAGACCTGATTCCCTTTGCACCATCGATATTGCCTTTTTTTTTTACTTCAAACTCTGCAATGTTATTAGATATCGAATCCTCATCGAAATTGAGTATTCTTTCCAATAGCACCTTCTCAATCCTGCCCTTGAATAATTGGTTCGATTTCATTACAGGATCTCCGCAATCCTATGCTCAAGTTCATTTCTTCAAAACATAGAGTTTCACAACAGCCACAGGAACTCAGTTATTTCTCACACAGAGTTCGACCAAGAATCCATATAAGTTTCATACAGAATTTAGAACAAATTCCTCATTCATACATCTAAGCTCAATTACCATCAACCCTGAATGAGTGTTCGACCTCTTACTCTGTTTACAGAGAATTTCTCTTTCATTTCTGACTTAAAAGCCTTATAAAGGTTCCTTTCTCTGTTTTAACACATACATCCAAATTTAGAATTTATTCAAAGTCTGCGGAAACTTCACAAGTAGCATAGATATACTCACAAAATTTATACAAATGAATATTCAACCCTGTCTCAACAATTATATGGGTTTTCTTCAATTATATGCAGAACCCCCATTATATTTCCACACAACATTTGAGCTCAACAATACTGATACTACCTCTTCTTCTTTTGCTAACTCTTCTTCTCTCTTTTATTGCCTTTGCTACCTCTCTGTTGCCTCTGCCTCTCAGCTACTTTGCTTCTCTCTTTACCTTGTTGTTGTTTCAGGTGCTCCTCCTTTGCCATCAATGACAACATTTCCAACAACCTTGTGATCAAAAATCTTGGAAATTGTGAAAAAAATAAGTATGCCATTCTAATCCTATTGTAGTTTTTTCCTTCAAGCATCCTTCATTCTTTGTTCTTTTATGTAGAAGTGTCCTCAATGATTTCTTCTATCTTTCTATTTATTTGCTTCTTCTACCTTCTGTATTTATAGCCTCGAATTATCTTATACCACTTTGATGCAGATTTAATCACTTATGCACTGGTAACCCCACATTTGTCAGGATCACTTCCCCAAAGTTTTTGCTCCTGTCCCAAGAAAGGTTTTTTGATGCGTTCATGCATCAAACCAAATATTTGGTTTTAAAAATTTTCCAGTACTAGACAATACCATACTATATATTGTTCCAACTCTTTTCATACAGCTCGAGTATTATTTCTTTGATCCCTTCCTAGATCTATGTAATCATCGGAGACAATATTTTTTTTTTATTGTTTACTCAAGTTGATGACTCAATACAAAGATTGATCCTTCCATATTTTCTTCATCACGATGGTGGATGAGAGTACCCATATTATATCTTTTTCAGGCATTGAAATAGTCCTCATTTATATTATCTCTTTTTTGGGAAAACATAATATTACTGTTGTAATGAGGCTATCTTCTTGTCCCCATCACACCTTCCCTTCTTAGGTCACCTGCAACCAATAATCCCTATGATTCTTCAGTCATGTTTTCATTTCATATTATTGTGATGATATCCTACCTTGTATCTTTCCATAAAGTATATTCCTTAGTCAATGGAGTTAAATAATTCTCCAAACCTAATTGTACATTCCCTTTTCTCATTCACAATACGATTAGTTCCTTCTTGGTTGTATCATATCTTTGTTTATTTGTTTGCGATGTATTTACCATTGATAGCACCAATGGAAATATACCTCAAACTATTGCAATGCAAATGTCTCTGTTATAATCCATTGTGATTTCCTTCAAACCCCTTTAACAACTCCTTATTCCTATCACAGGTTCATCCAAGGTCATTGCAATAATTGTGTAGGCAGTGATATTGGCATTAGCATTGGAGACTTCCATAAAAAATTTCTAGATATGGACATTATCCACATGCTCCCGCTACACAGGTGTCTATCTTCAAATTGAAATGCATTTCCATGATTATTTCCACACATCCAATGGAATAATCTCAACAAACATTAATGAAATAGTAGTTAACAATGTATTTCCATGATTATTTCCACACATTCAATGGCATAATCTCAACAAAAATTAATGAAATCATAGTTAACATTGTGCACTCTTGGTGCGGTCAAACCCTCATCAATATTTCCATATACTATTCTTCAAATATTTCATTTTTTAAATAGTTGCAATGGTTATTACAAGTTGAGTGTTGGTTCAAATCTTTCAGATTCAATCCTGGTGGAATATGATCGATACATTCCCTGTAATATATGAAAATTACCATTGTGTGGTTATAGTAAACTGATCATAGGTTTCCCCTTTTAAAGTCCACTTTCTTTATTAACAAAAGAGTGCCTCTACATGAAACCCATGCAATCCCAAATTTCACGGATTTGACTATGGTTACGACAATCATTGGTGAAATTATAGTTCTCATTAACAATGCTCTAATCTTGAATTCATTTCCACCATTTAATTCACTTACGATATTCCAAGGCATCTTCAAAGGAATTAGTATTTCCTACTTCTTCAAACTATTGGGATTCCTAATTCGAGGATGAAGCCCCTACATTTGTACATTTCATCCCAGAATCATGGGTAATTTCCAAATTGCAAGGATGGTAACTCATCAAATTTATAAAATACTTGTACAATAACATTTAATCTAATATCAACACTAGTTTATATACCTATTCAGAACCCAAAAACCTATAAAAAAAGGTTATTGATAAAACATATTCATATACATACATAATGTTTGACCCAATTACATAGTGTTGGCATACAGCCATAGCCCTTTCTCATTTCCACTCCATATTCTCCACTCTCTACTTTTCTCATGGATTTCCATCACTTAATAAAAAGGATTCTAAACTAATTATGGTCATATCAACTATTTCCCTCACCTAAATTCCTATTCTTAGATATTTAGATTCACAATATTCTCTTGAAATCTAACAAAACCAGAAATCACTCTAACTCCTTTAATTATTATGGAAATTTTTCATATTTACAACATTGATATATTATATTATTCTGGCTTGAAAACACATAATTAAATGATCAATTGTAAACCCATAATCTAGTCAAAAGGAATTTTGCGTTGTCAATAAGATGCTCTTCCATCAAATTTTTAACACATTTTCTATTGGTTGGAGAACTCATGTTGGGTTTTTGCACTGTAATTTGACTTCTTGGCATTCCAGAAACTTGGAAATGTATTCACTAAATTCATTATTCAATCATGGCTAATAATATATTTTCCTTTTGGTTTTTATCATTTTCTGATAACCTAGATGACCTGAGTAAGGTTTCTTATGGAACTCATCCATCATGAGCTTCCTTAAGTAAACTACACGAGGAACATACTTTATGATTTTGAATAGTAGGATACCATCATAAATTAGCTTGTAGCTATTACTCATTGATCCCTTTGGCCCCTTCTACAAAAATTGCTTCACATGCTGGTAATACTCATCATGTAGCAATGCCTCTTTGATCATTTCTTTAGTGTCAACTTCACAAGTATTCACATTTACCAATTGAGCCACTTGTAGACTTCTACTAAGAGAATATGTTACATCCTTTTCCTTTCCTTTAAATTTTTTTATCTCAAAGGAAAATTATCTAATAAAATCCAACCATCTATCATGTCTAGCATTTAACTTGGGATTATCAAAAAAGTATCTCAAACCTCCATGTGCTGAAATCAACACAAACTTTTTCCCAAGAAAGTAGTTCATCCACGTTTTCAATGTGTGAATTATTTTTGTAAGCTCCAAGTCATGAGTGACATATTTCTTCTCATTCTCATTCAATTTCCTTGACTCATAATAAATTAGATGCCCTTCTTACATTAGAACTCCACCTAACCATTCCTTACAAGCATATGTACAATGGAGAAAGTCCTTATTTAGATTTTATATTCTGAAAATAGTTGCACATGTGAGTAGTTTATTAAGGTGTCAAAACTAGTTGCACACTCTAATTTCCATTTAAATTTGGCTTTTTTCCTTTGTAATGTTGTGATTGGATGCCCCTTTTTTTTAGATTTTGAATGAACCGTTAATAATATTTGACCAATCTGATGAAGGATCTAATATATTTGAAATTTTGGCGAGTGGACCACTCCATTATTTCCTTAATAATTCCAGGGTCTGAAACCACTCCTTCTTATTATACAGCATGCCCCAAGTATTGAAACTAAGATTGAAATAATTATCACTTGTTAATTTTTCTATACATATTACTCTCCCTCAATAGTTTTAACACTGATTTTAGATTCTCTTCATGCTCTTGTCTAGTTTTCAAGTAAACTAGGATGACATCAACAAAAACCAATAAATTTTTTCCCAAATATGCTCTGAGCATGTTGATCATGAGGCACATACATGTGGTTGGTGAAATTTTTAGCCCAAATGGAACCAGTAAAAACTCATAGTGTCCATATCTCATCCTGAAGGTTTCCTTATCGATTTATTCATCCTTAATTTGAACCTCATCACACCTAAACCTCAAACCTATCCTTTGAGAAAATCAAAGGTTCTCTCAGTTTATCAAACGTGTTAACGATATTGGGTAGTGGGTAGTTATTCCTAATTGCAACTTTATTCATTTTCTGTGAGTCAATACATAACTACAACATACCATATTTCTTATTTACAAACAATGTTGGGGCTCTCGAGTGTGGCAGGCTATGGATAATGTACCCTTTATAGAAAATTTATTTTAATTTCATATTAAAATCTACTAGCTCAGGAATAATTATACAATAGTTGGATTTTTTAGGCTTGAAATTCCCCATGAATCAACTCAATTTTAAATTTGATGTTCTCTTGGCTGGAAATCCCTTCATTTTTTCTATAAATACATTAGTGAACTACTTTAACATGAGTTGAGTTTCAATTATAGCCTCATTTATTTATGGTTTGTAGTCCACTTAGATTGCATACAATGTACACCCACCCATTCCTCGTACATTTGTTCACTTTCATCATTGATATTTTCGTAAGCAGGAAATTCTTCTTTATCCCTTGCAGTGTCACTTCCTTACCTTTGTCGCTAAGGCACTCTAGTGACTTCTTGTAGCATTTTATTTTGGTTATATGTGCCACTAACCAATCCATGCCAATTTGAACATCAAGTGATCCAAAATGTAAAAGGTTGAGGGTTTTTGATGTAGACATGGCACTTATTGTCATGGGGCATGAATTTTCCATGTATGCCTCCCATATTTTAGTTCTTGTGGCCAACTTTACAAGCCATGTTTTTTCATGGGTTTTCTTCTTCAAAGCACATGTATCTGCCACTTTTGGGTTAATAAAACTAATATTAGATATTGGATCAATTAAAATATAAAAAAATATTAGCATCCATACCTTTGATATTCAGTACTGATGCCTAATGGTTTTCCCGCCTACTATCTAATGCAGTGTAAATTTGTGTTATATTCTAAGCCATGTTGTTCGTTATTGATGTTGCTTGCACATTGCAAAAATTTGTTCCATTATGACATTGCTAAGGATATTTTTCTTGTATATGGTTCTAACCACATGTCCAACACTTTATAGATCATTTACTAAACCCCTTTTCCTCTTTTTCTTCTGTTTTAGTGGGTTAGTTTCTATCGACAATAGTGGATTTTCTTTAATGGTCATTCTCGGTAAGAGTAGTGAATTTCACATTCTTCATGGCTTTCTTATATCATGAGTATTTTTTTCATTTTCATTTGAATTTTGTCTTATTTCTTTGTCTCTAATTTGTTTGGGTCTCAAATTTGTGTTTGGACTACTCAATATAATATTTGTCCTTTTTATTTGTGTCCTCTAATTCTCTTCGCTCATCAAATTTAATCATCTGTCAACAAGCTTGGGGTAATGTACTAAGTTATCCTTGAGTCCTCACCTTCTCATCTATGATATATGGAACATACCCCAAGAACTCCAAAAAATTTAATTGTACTCATCAAAGATAATTTCACCTATGTGATGCCCATGGAATTCTTTAAATTTTATATTATAGTACCTCTCAAACAAGTAGTTATATGAAAATTATTTCTCAAGCATTCTCAATGACAGTTCCTTCTCCATAATTGTTAGGTCCCCGTAATACTATTGTAGCCCCTTATTATTGTTAGCATAAACCCTTAGTTAAACTAAGAGGGGGGGGGGGGGGTGAACAAGTTTAACACATTTATGGACTTTTAAAACTTTCCTTTAAACTTATTTACACCTTCATTTCATGATCAACTTATTAGATAATGTAACAACAATCTTAATATGTGATTAGCAAGTATTAAACAGATTAGATAAACCATATCAACACATAAATATCATGCACATAGACAACAGATATAAGTGGAAACACAAAAGGGAGAAAACCACATATTATTATTGTTGTGATGTAAAGGCAAGCTCCAACTCCCTCTCACCACTAATTTTCTGTAGGCTCCAACCCACATGAGGCTCCTACCTCAATTCTGCAAGCTTCAACTTGCAAGGAAGCTCCAACTCCCATCTATTTTCTGCAGGCTACAACCTACAGGAGGCTCCTACCTCAGCGAGCTACAATTGACATCTATCAAGCTACAACTTGATATGGAAGCACCAACTTCCTCACTCTTTCCTAAAAATAACATATGTTTATTTAGCTAGATATCAGCTCTGTTCTGTTCCATCTTCTCTGTTATCCACCAACCTTCATATCTGCCTTATATCATCTCTGAATCTTCACAGCTTCTCTATCTGCTCCTCCTTATTCTTACCCTCTATGCCTTGTTTATCCATTCTCCAACCTCTCTATGTATATCTTTGTAATATTATTTATAGATATTACCTCATGACTGTTAGCATTCCTCAGGGAATTCGAAATGAATAGCCATGACTCTTTGACTTCCGTCTTCTCATTTCTTTGTCCAGCACATTCAGAGGAATATAGCAGTATATACATATTTCAGTATTTAAGTGGAGTTTTGTTTTCCTATGGAGACTTTCCATTGCATCACAAAAAATATAAAATAAATGAAACTTTACATTTTCAGTTACAATAAATATTTCAATTCAACCCATTCAGTTCTTGGCTCGCTGTGCGTTTGTCTTTTCTGCTACTGTCATGTAACATTTTTGCATACTCTCCTGCTTTCTATGCATGTACCCCTTCCAGACCCACATTTTCATTCATGTGCATGTGAAAATGCATCTCCAATTTCTGTGCTCTATACAAATTCCTATCTGGGAAATTTCAATATCTTATTTTTTGAACTGGAAATTTAAATTACTGTATGTGGAAGCTTCATTCATCTATGGTTATGAAACCATACATATGATAAACTTCATATTTCAACTATGCATATACACTTAAATCCAAACTCTAAACCTCAGTCAATATACTTATGAGCATTCGAATCAACTTTCGACCTTTATAATGAAATTCATTATATAGTGGCCACTTTATGGAATGGATACTCATATTGGTATAAAATACACAGCACAAACCTTTACGGTTTCAACTTACCTTCTTATCATTCATCAAATGTGTGCAACACATTATACTTTTAGCCACCATCCATTACACATCTTACCCATGTTAATATTCCACCCTTGGTTTAAAATCCAACACAATAACTTACCATGGAAGTCTCTTTTCCCTTCAAATAAAGGTTGAGGAAACCATAGAATAGCAAGCCATATCATAATGTGGAAAAACCAACACACATCTTCATATGAACTTTGACTTTGGATTAAAATGCAATGCCAAAAAATATGAGTGTCCGACCACAATAGTTATTAACATATATCAAACTCGACCTTGGTTAAAACCCATACTTCCATATATAAAAAAAATTGTGGCCCACACTCACTTTATAGAAATCTAAATGTAATAAGACTTGAATTAAAACCCCAAATTGTATTGTGTTTCCAGCAACATATATTATATCAAATATAAGTCTTCTCCCTTAGTTAAAACTAAGTATTAACAACCAGTCCCATAGCATATTACGTCATTGAACCACAACTCAACTCATTTAATATCCCACTGACCATATTACATTCCACTTCATGTTTGAAACTCGACCACTGTTATATTAAGCCTTTATCCTTCGATTTATAATCAACCCAACTCACAATATTTATATGTGATCAAACGCAAAGTTCAATTGCGTTTAAAATGCAACTCACAAGTTTCATATTTATTAACTTGGACCTTATGTTATAAAATTAGCATAACTTTACAACTTACCATCCGTTGATCACCAACTGCACATATCTCGAGGCTTCAGTACGAACCATATCATATAGCCCACACCATTCATTCAACGACATCCACATCTCAGCTACGTTAACAAACCTGCAGCTCGTAGTGCAAACGCCCTTGGATCTTCATCAAATCTAATCCAACGGGAGTCACATTATTTAACCGTAGAATCCTAACGTGAAAATATTTTGCAAAATGGGTTGTATTTTGAAATCGCTAAAGAGATGTGTCAAGGCTTGGATGCTATCACATTTTTTTTTTTGAATTCCTCTTGCCATGTAAAAACTTTGTGAGACTGCTGGTTTCTTTGGTTCAGCACTGCCCTTACTGTTTTTCACCTCACGGTTCTTCAACATCGTTTCTTTGACTTGTATCAACTCAAGTTCCATTCTATTGGATTCAACGTACACTGTTCCATGGTGTCATTACCTCAGGTATCAACGGACCATCATTCGATTGCCATCATTATAGTTCCATTTCTTGACTTCATTTCAACTTAATTCTTCTGCATATAAATCCTTTCACAATTTCATTGTTCTTCATTGATCCGCTTCACCTTTGCTTCTAATTCCGATGTGCCATTAAATCAAATCCAGTGTGATTCTTTAGACCTTGATTCCTCACCTTCTATTCAATGGAGCTCATGGTTGATCGATCCTTCCAGTGATCAATACACCTCGATATATATATATATCTTGCAGATATGTATACAACCCTTCTTGCCTCTAATCGCAAGATTGATGCTTACTCTATGATTAATCATCAATTCCTCAACTATATACAGAATCACAAATTAAAACCCTTTACACAGAGTTTTACACTGCTCACAAACCTTGAATGATTAACTCATACTTTCAAAAATAATTCAAGCAGTCAATATATGCATGATCCAATCAGTCAATAACACAGAGTTTCATATTTTCCATAGAAACTCAAGTATTCTTCATATAGAATTCGACCAAGAATATATGTAAATTCCTCACAGAACATAGAAGCAATTTCATCATCAATATATACAATTCAGATAAATTACAACAACATTCACTTACAACCTTCTTGGTTGGCCAAGTATTTAATTCGATGGCCCCTTCAACTGCCTGTAGGCTTACAGGAACAACCCCTGTTTTCCCAGACTGAAGCACTCAAGAACTCTGCCCCTGAACAACTCTTCTGCTTCAATTCACTGCCTTTTCTTCCTCTGCTCCTTGTCTGTCTTTGTTGCCTTTGCTGCCTCTATTTCTTGTCTAATGCTGCTCCTTGCTTCTCTTTTTCTATCTTTGTTGCCTCTGCTTCTTTCTCTACTTAATTTTCTTCCTCTGATGTCTCTGCTGCCTCTCTACCTTGGTTTCTGTTGTTTCTTTGTGCTCCTTTGTCTTGATGATAATTCAGGTGCTACTCCTGTCTTCTCCTTTGCCTTATTGATGTTTCTTCTTTGCTCTTTTTCCTCTGTGTTAATTCAGGTGCTACTCCTGTCTTCTCCTTTGCCATCAATGACAATATTTCCAACAGTCTCCCCCTTTGGCATTGATGGTAATACTCCACCAATACTTCCTTCAGGACTTCCTCCCCCTTTCATTCTGAAAGGTGTGTTTTGTATTCCTCTGCCTATCTTATTTTTCTTTCTTTTCCTCCCCCTTTGACATCAATGGAAAAGAGTTGCACATTTCCCAGTGTATATTCTATCTTTGCATTTCCTCTCTCTAAGTTGTGTTTAGGCCCTTCTTCTTTTGACTTTGTACCATGCTTTGATACCATGCTGCTCCAAACTGGTGTACAAGAGTTGTTGGGAGAACACTTTGAGAATCATTGAACTTGTATATACACAGTAAGTTGATACCATCCCAAAGCACAAACTCCTCGCACTTATATAGAGTGTAGGTGATGATAGAACAACCATATATAATCAGACTTATATAATCAGAGATGCATCATTGGACCAAAGAGAAAATATTGAGAATGCTTCAAATATACTTCAGTCTCTAGTATGATCTTCATCAGAAATACATATCTGTTGCGGAAGATTGTAGATGGAGTATGTCTTCTTCTGTAGTACACATTTGTAGTACAAAATCTGTTCAATTATGATGATGCCAATATATCTCTTATAACTGTGGTTCACCTTTCCTGCCTGTTGGCGGTGATATGAGCTAGGATGCTGACAAGGATATTATACTTAATAGCTTAAAGGTCCTTGTTACTGATGTGAACAATGAATCAAACTAGAGCTTACAACTTATTGTGAGATTAGACGATATCTTTCAATCTAAGAGACCAAATTACTTTATTGCTTGTACAATGTACCTTCAAAACAAACCCTTGAGGCTAGATACATTCAATGTATTGGTTAGTCTCACTTATCCACCATGCAATTTTATTTATGACATAAGGGGGTATTTATGTCAATGATCAACCTCTCTTTAATGGTGAAATACCAGCAAGTCCTTTTTGCTAAAGTATGCTTTTGATGAATCAATAACGGACTTTTGAGCTTCAACTGTAAGATTAAAAAAACTAGTCCTTCATACTTCTGATACTTTAACTTTTCTATCATGATGATCTTTAGAAAAACATCTTCAAGTTGTTTAATTGAAATCTCAGCAAACAAGATTCGCATAGTTTTATGAATGATCTTAAGAAAGAGGCCTTGAAGATATATTTGTACTAACATGAGGAAGGCATGTAGTTATATCGAGAAATAGATATTTCTTCAATGCTCAATATACTACTTCAAGTGTAAACAAGATAATGATCCTTTTTCCCTTTCATTGACCCTTTTATGCTTTAATAATGCAGATAATGCTGGGATACTTTGTTGATAGGCATGCTGCTTGTACCAAATACCAATTGATACTACTTTGATAAACCATGTAGAGATTTCACTTCAGCTCGCACATGAACCCATAGTTAAGACAACCTTCATAGCTTCTACTATTGAGCTTTCCACTGTTCACACCAACAATCATCAATACACTGAATTTGATCTTGGCATCATTAACATTTTTCTTATTCTGTCATTCTGGTTTAAAATAATGTCACTGCATTTTCCTTTCTAGGACTGCTCCAAAATCATTGCTGCTTTATACTCAATTCAACTGTTCTAACATAATGATCTTCAGGAAGACATCTTTAATTTCTATACTAGGAATCTTCATGGGCAGATCACTCAGATATTTATCACTCACTTAAGTGCATTCCTCCAAGGGGAATTTTCATAGATGAATGATGTAATGATATAATGATGATAGGCACTTCTCTTACTCATCCTTATTAATGTGATTCATTGTTAATTCTAGCAGTACGATGCACAATATGATCATCCTTTATGGGTCTTCCCAGTTCTGTAGCTCGAAACATAATTTTTTTATTTTAACCATTCATAACTTAATGTGCTGATGTATTCTTAGCTTACATGTTCATGGCCGATGTTCCCTCTACCATCATGGCTGCTTGCTGCCTTCTCTTCTTCCACCAACCTATAGGCTATTGTGTGCTTCAGGTATTGTTCTTCCTCTATAGTTCTCTATTAGAGAAATTGTCCTTTCCCTTCCTGATATTATAGCTGTTCTCATTCCAAGGAGCTCTTCTTAGGCTACTTTCATGCGCACTATTTATGGACTACTCTCCCCCTGGGATGTTTCTTCTTAGAGTAGCTCCCCCTGACACTGTGATGGATTCATTATGTTATTGAGTTAACAGGCTCCCCCTTGCTCTTTTCCTTCCAAAAATTATTAGGGTTATTCATAATGTCTACACTTATTTTTGATTCATAGCATTGTCGGATTGGATTGGATTCCATCATCTGTCTAGAGTTCCTTAATGTATATGGTAGTTTACAGCCTTTTTCTTTGTGACCAAGCTTGAGGCACACATAACATCTTATTTTACCAAGGTACGTTTGAGCTGATGTATAATATTTTGTTCCGCTTTTTGAACACAATTTACATTCAACAGATTTATGTCCAAATTCATTGCATGAAAAATAGTAGCCATGGAATTGATTAGTGTACCTGGTGAAAGGTTTTCCTCTCCATTTGTTTGCTTGAGGTAGTCTTTTCATTTTCTGCATCCTTTGCTGGTTAAAATTGATTCTCTTTGTCTTACATTGTGCTGCAATATGTCCTGGTTTATGACAAGAGAAACATGTGATATTTTTCATAGGAGGAACGAACCTCCTTTAACATCTTCCGAATTTGTTCAATTCATCCTTAGGAGTGTACGAGCCTTTAGCAGTTGATGGTTTCATCCTCTCATTCTCTGTCTTTGCATGTTGCTGCTTGTTTCTATTTGTTTCTTTACAATTCATGTTCTTGATGGCTTCTACTTCTGTAGGAATCTTCTGAGCTACTTCATTATCCTTTATAGCTTTTACAGAAATGATATTCTTGTTATCTTCTAGCTTGGACTTACTTGTCTCCTTCATATCCTATTTCAACATTTTTGAGAGGAGAACTTTGAGCATTTAGAATCTTTTTCAATTATTCAGAGCTTGTCATTTGAGGAGTATTTATTAATAATTCTCTTTGGGATTTTTCTAATTTCTTTCTCAGGCACACTACTTCTTCTTCCAAATTCTCTTGCTTCCGAATTTTATTCTTTATTTTCTTTAGTAGAGTGTCTTCTACTTTCCTTGCTTCTCCAAGTTGTGTCTTTAGGCCAACAATTTCTTTCTTATCTTCATATTATTTTTCATCACATACTTTCGCCAATGTCTTAAGGTCTTTGTTTTCATTCTTCAATATTTCTATTTCAGTCAAGGAAATGTCAAGTTTGGTTTGTTATTTTACTATAATTTCTTCATGGAACTTACTTCCATTCACACTAGCAGGTACCTCATTTGATTGAACATTTTCTTTTTGACATGAATTTTTCTTCTTCTTGATTCTCTTCTCCTTCTTGACAATGCAGCCCCTAGTGTCTACTTTGTTAGCAAGCTATAAAATTTGTTATATCAAATGCTGGCTAAAACATTTTTGGAGTCTTCAAGAAACAATCTTTATTGATAAAAGATGTTATCTCTTGAAGACTCTTCAAGGCCTCATGCCTCTCTCCAAATCTTCATTGTTGTTCCCTTTTTATACTCAAACATTCTGCTGATTTGATGAGAAAAGACTGTTGCAAAATCATCATTTTTCCCCTTCCTCCACTCAAAACTAACCTTCATTTTCTCCCCTTTTTTTCCCTCTATTTTTCATGATTCCCCTTCTTCCATTCATGAAAATCATTTTTACATAGTTTAAAACTCATTTTTAAATTATGCTGAAACCCCCAAATCCATTGAGAAACTTGAAAATTTTCATAAAAAATACATATTTTTTGTATAAAGGCTTAAGCCCCTTGGGCTAAGCCTAAACCACTTCCCCTCCATGTGCCCGCACCCTATAACCAGGTGCTACAGCCTTTCAGCGCTTATCGCATCGGAACAATACGCAGCGCGCAAGTCTTTCTACCTCACAAGTTTTCCGATGTGATTAGCCCTCTGTTTCATAACCCCTGATAATATTATTTCTCCATACAACCTGTGGGCCTGCAATCGGGCACTAAATCATTGTGAAAATCCATCTTTGATCCATTATTTCCTTTGTATATCAAAAAACCCACTTACCCAAATTTTTGGTCTAAAGTGTCGGAGTTATGTTTTTTAAATATAAAAATGGGTAGATTGAAAGATTGCATCAAAACTTCCGATGCGATTAGCCCATTTAATAATCTCCACCCCCCCTCCACTTCACTCCATATAAATTCATGCCTGGGACCAAAGGGTAAAGTCCCAAGGCACTTAATTGCATCGGAGGATTTCACAATGGGTATATTGAAAAGCTCGACCACCGATTGTGATTGACCCTCATAGCCATAAAGCCCCGAGCCTATTATCTCTCCATACATCTGAAGACCCAGCAGACGGGCACCTAACCATATCATATATATACCCCGCCCATACCATAAAACTTTTGTTTTTATTTTAGTTTTGGGTTTTCATATAAATATAAGGGGGGTTGCTCGTCCATTGGACAAACCCATCTCCACCGTTGATCGTTGGCCAATCTGAGGGCCAGCGCTATATCGCATCGAATGTTTCTCCACCCCCGATGAGCTCTCCACCATCGAGACGATCTGCAGATCGATGGTTCATACTCAATCGCATCGTCGCCTCCAAGTTCTTTGTCCTGCTGATCGCAAAAGCTCTGATTACATCTAGGCCATCTGCGTGTCAAAATCTGACAGCCCAGATCAAATCCCACTGACTTTGGTTATATTTATGCACCCTCCGTTCTAAATTTTTTGAACCAAATATTGACCGTTGATCTCTGTAGATAAATGGCCCTTGTTAACCCTTCCTCCGCCATTGAATTATTTCAATTCAACCCCAAGAATAAATCTTTTCCATTCATATTTTCAATCCAATGGCTTATGTCAATCCCATCGGGCTCGACCCCTGTGGGTCCTGCCTCCTCCCACTTTTGATCTCAACTATTTATCCTTGATCCAATGGCCCAGATTAAAATCGCTCCCCTTGCCTCCACCTGCCCATCCTTCTAATTTCGCGGTCATTCTCCACCGTTAGATCTAAGACCCAAAATCTGACAGCTCGCATCGCAAGTCGCGCAACTTTAAGCGTGGATGATCATTCTCAAAAATTATGAGATGTAGGTGGTTTTGGAAATCCATGTTTTTCCTTCGGATGCATATCGTGTTCTAGAAGCTAATACTACCTACCCACCCTTTTGCCGCGCGAAAACCACTGTTTTGCATCCCGAAACCATCTTTCCCTCTTTTAATTTATATGTTATCACGCGCGTCCTCCACCGTCGATCTCTGTAGATCAACGGTTGGATCTAATCCACCATACACCATCGTCCTCCACCCTTTCGCGCGTTTTTACCATAGATCTCCACCATTGATCATGTGGCCAGATCTAATCCAACAACCCACGATCACCCTGGAACCCCAATTTTCCTCCTAAGCCTTTTTCATTTCCGATTAAGGTTTTAGCCCCATTTTCCTTGCATTTGTATTCTATTTTTTATAATGTGACCATTTTCATTATGATCCTTCCGTCTATTCCCAACCATCGACCTCCGTGCAATCGACGAATCTAATTTATTCTCCTCCTCCGTTCTCCTTTTGACCACCTTGAATGAATCTCGACCGTTGGATGATGGCATCCAACGGCTACACTCCTCCCCTCACCCTCTGCAGCAGTAAAACCCAAAAACGTAGGATTTATTAAATATTGTTTTTGTTTTGCAGGTTTCAAAGTTTTTTCCCATTATAATATAAAGAAAAATAAAGCCGAGGGTGACGATCCTCTGGCCTTTCGTTATCAAAGGGAAAGAACTACTAGGGCTGTATTCCATGTCTCATCTATGCTTCATGGGCATTGATGCCATATGAGCCCTACGTAGCACTACACATCAACAAGACATAGAGTTAAATAAATTAAAATAGTATCAGTGTCGAAGAAAGGACACAACAGAACATAATATTGAAGAAAATTTGGGGATTACGGCTAATATTGATTATCAAAATCCTAATCCTCCAAATTAAAACACAATTAAAGAAAATCATAAGTGTTTATTAGACAGAATGGCCTTCACCACCTCAACAGAGGAAAATTGATTCCTCTCAGCTACCACAGTGCCACCTGTAGCCATAAGCATTAAAACAGAGGCTGAAGTTATTTATCAAAAGTAGATATTTGCCTCAGCGCAACCAGAGAGTTAATTCTGCCAAAGAAGTTAATGACAAAATATCAGCAGAGTTACTACAACTCAACACAGAGCCTCAAAAGTCAATAAAAGCTCCCACCGATCTTAAATCTTAAATGTAAAACATTAATACAGACCAACACTTGTAAACATCTCCACCGAGCCCCTGAAAGGCCAAGAAGTCATTAATCTATATTAATTAAACTTGGGAGATATTTTATTAGATCCCACCTCCTCATTCTTCTATAAATACTTTTGTAGAAGATGAAACAATTTCGGTTGCTGAACTTTGAAATATACTTGAGCTTGAGACTTCTACTTGTAAATAGTGTTCATTGGCTCTTGGAGCTCTGCTTGTGATAGATAAGTTAGTCTTGGAAGTGTAGATGATTGCTAAACCAAAGCATTGGACTTAAAGCTGTAACTAGTTTGGAGCATCAATACAAGCTGATTTATGGGATCCTGGTCTATGTCGACGGTGATGTTATTTCTTATTGTGAATTGTTATTTTACTTCTTTTTTCACTTTTTTCATATTCTTTTATAAAGAACATCATGCATAGAGTTAGGACCTTCTGTATATCAGTACCCTTCTCTGATTGAAAATCTTTATCTGTATGTTTTCTTCAAAATTGTGTTATTTAGGAATGATTTAATTCAGTTTAA
The DNA here is from genome assembly GCA_034641835.2 of Pinus albicaulis. Taxonomy (NCBI): domain Eukaryota; kingdom Viridiplantae; phylum Streptophyta; class Pinopsida; order Pinales; family Pinaceae; genus Pinus; species Pinus albicaulis. The sequence continues at coordinate 100,794 of JAXQQM020074707.1, forward strand.
GCAGTAGGAATGCTGGCGTTCCCTCGTCCTCCTGTCTTAGCTAAATATTTTTCTTGAATGTTATTTTCATTTCATGTCAAGTAGAGATGAAATAAGGAATATATGGTGTGCCCTGGTCCTAGTTTTATCCCAAAAGACTGTCTGAATGTTTCCCTTGGAATGTGTTAAAATCTGGCTAGTTTGAAAGTACTTACCAGATCTTAGACCATTCTTTGTTATCTTTTTGTTTGTCTTGAAAGTTACCAAGTAAAGCAGAGCTAGGAGAGGATTTGTGGTGAGCCCATCCCGCTAGTTTCTACTCCAACAGTTGCCTTCAAGTTTCCCCCCTGTTTTTAAGTGTTTTCTATTGAAAGTGTATCAACGGATGGCTAGTTTCGAAGTACTTACCAGATCCTGGATTGCTTTTATGTCTTTCTCAAGTGTTTGTCAAAGGCTGGCTAGTTTCAATGTACTTACCAAATCCTAGGCTGCTCTTTGTTCTTCATTTGTTTACATTCCCCTTCTTGCTGTACCATTTCATTGCATAAATCAAACTTTAGAGAGATCCTTAGACATAGATGACTTGCCCCATGGACAAATCTTGCCTCTTTTTGTTTCAATTAAACCCTATTATTACTCCATAGCCCAATGGACTAAAACCTGCAATTATCTATCTTTTTGGCCAAAGCTTGTTCTGATTGCTTGCAACTTCTCACCTTTGAAACTCTTTGGATTTAGGACTTTCCACCTCAAATAATAATCATGCTCAACCATCCAAAAACAAACAAAAACCTTGGCCTTCATAACTAGCCTAACATCATTACCATAAAATTTCAAATACAAATCCATATTTGCAACTTATTGGAGAGATCCCTCTCCGGATTCAGGAGGGCTAGATCCTAGAATGCCAAATTGGTTGAAATGATGTTCTCCCTGGGGTCAGACTTTTTCCAATCTTGCTGACTACAGGGAGCTAACATTTCTGGCGACTCTGCTGGGGATCGAACCCATAATATTTGGTTCCCCTTAAAATTTCATACAAAAATCGTGAGTTAAAAGTAGGCTTTTCAAGCACTACCAAGCAATGGTAATCATGATAAAACTTGTTTGAATCAGTGACAAACTAGGCAAACCCTAGGGTTCTCATAAGATTTTATCTAACCTTGAAAAATTAGTTGGCTTAGCCATAAGAGTACACTGTATTTGTCTCATAAGCGTAGCTAAGTTGTGAAATAGATTTAGCATACTCTTAAAAACAAATAGGACAGAAAAATAACTCAGAAAACCCCAAAAAATATTTCAGATTGGAATGCAATAAACATGGTGGTGGACCATAAAACCTTTTACCTCCTTAGGAGTTAAAAACTTCCACTTGGCGACTCCACAATCCAAATAAACCTTAAGAATCCACTGGGAAGAACCTTTGTCATTATAACATTGTTTAGAACTCAGTTAGAGGACTATTGGATTTGAACTTGTGAAACAGATTAGTTAACTTTTTAAACACTGTCATATCTGGTTGAACTTTTCTTGTTTAAGTTGGGTCTAAAAACACAACATTGTGGCTCCTAGAAAGAGTCATACTAGAGCCTATCCTAACCCAAACCCGCCATAGATAGTTGATAACCCAGAAAGTAGCCTTAGAGAGTCTCCTAAGATTAAATTATCAACTATTTTTAGATCACCCTTGAGAGCTAATTCAGTTCCTGAAAATCTTTCAGCTCTGTAACAATCACAAGTTGACTTAGTAAATCCCTTTAGAACTAGGTCATTTTATGATATAATTCTTCTAGACTCTGAGTCTTCACTTTCATCCCCAGAAGCAAGTGAAAATCCTGGCAGTAGAGAAACAACACCACCTAATTTAAACTTCCTTCACAATTTAGTTGTCTCTCATCCAAGATCAACTCAAAAATCTACTGTTGTTCCATCCACATCTATTCACCAAACATCCATTGTCCAAACCACTCCATTTTAGCCCACTTTACCTTTTGCAAATCCACCTCCACCACATATCATGGCAGCATGGTATGCTCCCTTAGTCCTTCATATTCCCTTAGTCAATCTTCCACCGGGACTATCAATCCAAAATTCCATTATATGATGCTATTAATGCTACTACTACATCACAACATGTGGATAAGATGAATGACTAATTTGACAGAAATGAAATTGATGATGATTCTATCAAGCTTAGATTATTTTCTCAAAGCTTGGGGGGATAAGTAAGAAAATGGTTTAAAGGCTTAACACCCCATAGTATCAATGATCTCCAAGCCTTCCATCAAACATTCTTAAATAAATGTGAAGTGAAGAATAATCCTCTCCAAATCCTCTCTTATTACAAGAAACTCCACAGAAACACCGGGGAAAGTGTACAAGCTTACTACACTAGATTTAATAGTGTGTATAATGCACTTCCCCAAAATATAAAACCTCCACAAGGCTCAGCGTTAAACAAGTTTCCTGAAGGTTTTGACCCTGAAATGGCCTATCAGCTGAGGGAGAGAGATCCTATGGGGCTTCTCATAATTTGATGCCTAAAGCTGTGATGGAGAGCCTGGGTCTAGAAATCACCAGACCTTATAAAGACCTTTACTCCTTTGACTCGAGCAGAGTAAAATGTTTACGATTAATCAAAGACATCTGCGTTAACTTAGCCCAGATTCCAGCCAAATGCTTAGTAATGGACATTGTTGTGGGTGATGTGCCCCCAAAGTATGGAATATTGTTATCTAGGTCTTGGGGGGATAAATTACAAGGAACCATGCAGATGGACATGACCTATGTGACTATCTTTGTTTTCAAGCAAACTAGAAGACTTTACAAGGAGTCACATATGCAATACACACTTACAAGTCAAGACAGACCTCAAAAATCTCCTCTGTATTCTGTAAATATGGGCCTTGATTCTTTTATTCTATTTAATGATGAAGCACTTACTGAACAAGCCACTTTAACAGAATTAATGACCGTTAGGGAGAAGGAAGAACACAACGCAGAAGTGTCAAAGCAGTCTGCTTCACTTGAAAACATTAGCAAACCTAACATAGGTATAGAGCTTCAGGTCATGCCTCCTTTACTATTAAACCTTGACCATCGAGCAAGCATCCCTCAAATAAATGAAAATATTGAGGAATGAAAACAATTACAACTAAGTTTAACACATTCATGGACTTTTAAAACTTTCCTTTAAACTTATTTACACCTTCATTTCATTATCAAATTATTACATAATTTAAAAGCAATCTTAATATGTGAGTAGCAAGTATTAAGCAGATTAGATAAACCATATCAACACATAAATATCATGCACATAGACAAAGGATATAAGTGGAAACCCAAAAGGGAGAAAACCACATCTTATTATTGTTGTGATGCAAAGGCAAGCTCCAACTCCCTCTCACCACTAATGTTTTGTAGGCTCCAACCCACAGGAGGCTCCTACCTCAATTCTGCAAGCTACAACTTGCAAGGAAGCTACAACTCCCATCTATTTTCTGCAGGCTACAACCTAAAGCAGGCTCCTACCTCAGCCAGCTACAACTGACATATATCAAGCTAAAACTTGATATGGAAGCACCAACTTCTTCACTCTTTCATAAAAATAACATATGTTGATTTACCTGGATATCAGCTCTGTTCTGTTCCTTCTTCTCTGCTGTCCAACAGCCTTCATATTTGCCTTATATCATTGTTAGTATGAATCTTTTGTCGAAGCGTACGAAAAAAGACCACTTTAGCTACGCATAAGTTATAGCCCTAGCATCAAATATGGCTTCCAATATCTTCAGATCTGTAGTTAGTTGATCAAGACAAGTGCTGCAAAAACCATATCTATGTATAGAAAGACATTAAGTAGTAAAATCAAGAGTTTTCTCTATATATCCAATAGACAAGACAAGAACAATGTTTTTTGAAAGAAATTTTTTATTAAGGGCACCTGGGAGGAAAACAAGAAGGTGTATCCAATTCTCCTCAATGGGATGGGTTCTTGGAAGTCCTCAGCACTTCAGATCTAGAATCTCTCTCTCTTGTTGGTGTAGAAAACCCAGACAAAGATAGAACTCAAAGGGAGCTCACACGGCAAATAATGAAGAATGTGACCAAGTGTATAGATCCAGAGTGATCTAATAGGCAACAAAAGGTGAAGAATGGTAGGAAAAACCCTCCTATTTATAACAAAATATTGGGTCATTCTAGATCTTGGTGCATGATTAAAATAATGTTAACCAAATCTAGATCCACCTTTTATGGAATATTTTATTATATTTGTTGGAGGAAAAAAGTATTTGACTTGGGTCAAATCCCTTTATTTGTGAATAATAAATAAATAAATGATTTATTTATTATTTTAAGGAAGTGGTTGAAAGATAATCAAATAAATAATGATTTATTTAATTATTTATGGGTGATTTAGTCATATTTAACAGGGAATATTATTTAAATAAGATTTAAATAATTATTCCTAGAAAATAATAAGATAAATAAAGATTTATCTAATTAATTTCTTTGTTTTGGGTTAAACATGACCAGGAATAATAATTAAATTATTGTTTAATTAATTATTCCTTGAGGAAAATCAAGCAAATATAGGTTTGTTTAATATTTCCTTTTGGGGTTTCCTGTTTAGACCATAAACAACCTAATAAATCTGTTTTATTAAGTTATTTTACATAGTGAAAGCAATTTTACTTAGGGTAAAATTGGTCTTACATGGTGTACTTGGGTCCATCTAATGATAGTAGGTTAGATGACCAAAAAATGGTGTAACAGATTGCCCCCCAGCGTGCAAGTGTTAGGAGAAAATCATATGACCGAAGTACGTTGTAAGAACTCAATCACCAGACATCAAAAGGGAAGTCAGAGAGAGAAATGTAAGGTAGACTAATGTGCTGAAGAACTAGACCCTGAGGAGACGAGACTTATAGGTGCAACAAGTCTCTTTTTATGAGAGGGTACTTGTGCTAAAGGCAGCGGGGGAGGCATACCTATGCCCGCCGAGACAAAGTACAAAATAATAATGTGTCTAGTAAACAAGGGACCGAACCATAAAGTACAGCCGGCATAAACATAAGCCAGATAAAAATACAATGGGGAATCCCACATACATGTTGGGCCTGGGATAACAACCAGGACTTATACAATAATATCTGAGTACATGAGATAAAAATACAACCCAAATGCCCCCTGAAAATGGGGAAGGGCTCGAAAAATATGACTGATACATGCAAATCAAAGAGGCGCTGCAAGTGGCTAAGGCCAACATCATCAAATATATGGAGCTGCATCGAAGGCTGCAAGGAGGAGGTCATTCGGGCATGTGGGGGGCTACCTGCAGGGCCACCCCCTCATGAGGGCTGAGACATATCACACACACCCGGGCATCACAAATAGCTGCTGCTGCATCACTAGACTATCAAGCATACGGATCTCAATTATGCTGAGAGGAGCTGGAGTGGAGAAACAATCAATTCAAAGGGAAATGACAGATCCCTTTGCCTGATTCGAGGCACCGAACAAGAGTGGAAGATGGAACCAAGGTACACCGCTCTCTAGACTTGTCCTCTGGAATGAAGGAGCTGATGTCGACAGAAGGAGGTCCACCGTAGGTGAGGCAACGAGAGATCCTCAACTAAGGCACGAGAGAAAATAGTAGAGCGACTGACAGATTGATACCAATGATGATGATGGAATGGAGGGGACTGAGTAGCGAATGGACGACTTCCCTTGCTAGAGCATAAAGGACATGAATGACATGGCAGCGACTGACACAATATCATAAGGGATAGGGGACAGTGGGAATGAAGGTCATAATATGCGACACAAGAGAGAGACCAAGCAATGAAGGATGAAGGACTATAGCGGAGTACAAAGGGACTTGGGATAGACTCCATGAATGTGATGATGACTCAAATTGGTTGCTCTAAACAAGGGCGACTCGATGGTGCTACCACATAGTAAAGGTCCTATGGGGGACCATGAAACATGAGTATAAGATGGTATCTCATGATGAAAATTGACACGAAAAAAGACAAGTATGGAGGCAAAGTGGTGCCCCAAGTAAAAATGCTGTAAGTGAGGAAATCCGATTTTGGGGGGAGGTGAAGTGACCCTTCTTGGACAAAATGTGTCCTGGTGAAGTATGAAGTCACAAAAAAATAACAGATACCCATTAGAGGGCTCAGTGAGAGCTTTCCAACGGTGTGGACGGTTTGTCAAACTGAGTTACGATGTGGTCGGAGCAGGCGAAAGAAAAACCAGGGTTTGATTTTAATAAGGCATTTTTCCCTCCAAATTCACTCATTTTTTAGTGTTGTTGTGGTGAAGGTAGAGAGGAGAGAAGGCCCTAAATCTTACGGCGAGCGTAGCGGACAAACCGACCATTGGAATTGGGATCTGTCAGTTGCAGGTAAGAGGCCTAACCTTACTCTTTCATTTTGATGGTTTGAAAGTTCAGATTAGGGCCCAAGATCTTAGGAATATACCCTCTTACATATTTTCGGCCGGGTCACACTTTTTGGGCCAAAATCTGCGACCTGGGAAGCAGGTTTTGAGCAAAAAGGTGCGACCTGTCCCAGGATTTGGCAGAAAAAGTGGGACCTGGAAGATGAGGGGGTTTTAGTGCTGTTTTATGGCTGAAAGTTGGTTTTTTGTGTTTGGCTATAGTATTCCCTATCTATATGCTGACAAAGATGATGTTTTTGTGTAGATATGGTAGATATACGGGTTAATTGGAGAGAGAGAGACCTGGGTGCATTACGGGTAGAGATCCAGGCAGATCAGGGTGTATGTTGTGTGTTGGCCAGGTTTGGGGTTCTAAAGTTTTTGGAGAGCCCTTTGATGAGAGCTGGAGAGCCCTTGTTGGCCTGGATTATCAGTTACTGGGATCCAGAGCATGAGGTCTTTGTAGTGCATGGGCACAGGATCGAACTGACAGTCCAGGATGTGTATTTACTGACTGGTCTCCCGCCACTTGGGATGGTGGGAAATATGTAGCCAGTGTTACCGCGGGGGAAAAACATCATGGAGTTTGTGGAGCGACATTGTCGACCAGGTCTCCAAGTCAAAGGGACGCGGATATCGATCGGGGACCTAGAGAGATTGGAGACGCATACAGTGGCCGCAGCGGTGCTGCAGATCCTGGGCAACTAGGCGTTCCATCACATCACTGGGGGGGAGATGATGATTCTAGAGAGTGTGTTGAGTGGGACCTACTATGGGTGGGCCGAAATGATGTTGGTGTCATTAAAACAACAGTTGTCGCTTTGCAAGCGGCAAGTGAACCAGGATTTCTCGTATGGGACTTTATTGTGCGTCGTCTTTTTTGAGAAGATCCCGACCTTACGACCTCGTATACAGCTCCTAGATGGGGGCCCACGAGAGCATAGGATGCAACGGTGGGGACGACTACTATGTAGAGGAGGAGGAGGGGCAGTCGGATGGGTGTTTCGATCGGAGTTCTTTGCCCATTGGGATCAGATGCCATTATACATAGATGACTATCCCTATAGTGGGATGAGTTATTGTGGGGATCCAGACCTACCACTTCTGCCTGGTCGAGTATGGGGGCCCGATGGTAAGTGAAAAGCGACTATTCTTTTTTGGGCATGTTAAATTTATTGAACAGTAGATAGGGTACTGATTCATGTACTTTTGGTATGCATATATAGCTCCGATAAAACCGGCCGGATATATGGGACGACCTGCAGCATCAGGAGTGGAAGGCTCGAGTGGAGTGAGAGCAGTGTATAATGAGGATGCAACCGCCCTCCTGGAGAATATCCGCCGTAGATGTGAGAGGTTGCTGACCGGTGTTTCAGAGTGTGGGTGGCAAGACTTAGATGACCAGTACATCGAGCCATGTATTGGTCTACCCTCGGAATGGCGAGGGGTCATGCGGCGCATGGCGATGGCCAGTCAGTGGATATGTGATCTACGAGCTACAGGAGAAGAGCCATTAGCTCAAGATCCGCCAGATAGTGATTAGGTGTGGGGCATGTGGTGCCCCCTAGTATGTATGTAGGGGTGAGTGGTGCCCCCAGTTTTGAGTTTTTTTTTTTTGTAACATGCTATGGGCATGTCATATGTATAAGAGTAGATGGACTCTAAACACATGTTTTTTGACACATATTATGGATATGCATCTTGTTAACGATTATGATTGTTATTTTCTTGTATAAAATGCGTGTGATAAATGCCAATCTAGAACATGGTTTGCAATGCTATCTACATAGTGATTTTGTTCTCAAGGTACATGGTTGAAAGTTATGGTTTCAAATTCATATATCAAGAGTTTCACTTGTAAATATCGTCTAAACAGCACAGGATTATGCACATGATAGACACCATTTAGTTGCATGACAATAAGTAGGGAATCTATACGAACATGCAGATGGAAGATGTGATGAGAGAGGGCATCGGCTAAAAGACCCCGCACTGCATCGTATTCGACCTGATTGTTGGTGGCAGGACCAATGCAGACCCCATTTGAGAGAACAAGGGCATGCAAGGGGGTGAAGATGACCCAACCTACCGAGGAAAAATTCCAAGAATAACAACTTGTACCATCAGCATAACCGATATAGGGTGTGGACAGGAGGTCCTACGGAATGGTGGTACAAGAAAAAAAGTGGGAGGAGGAGGAACAATGATGACAGCGTGAGTGTATAGGAGACATCGAGTGGCAACTGCGGAAGGGAGTGCAATGGGAAGGATGTCTATGACTCATATACGAATGAGATGGCGGTATATGAGGGCTATAGAAGGAATGGCTGGGACTCGGGCTGCGCAAGTCAACGTGGATAGGGGTGGTGTGATCCCGGTGATGGGCGGGAAGGATGAGGTCATGGGTGTAGAGGGATGCCAAGAGGACATCCTGACGGGAACAGAGGGGATGATGAGAGGAAGGGAAACCACATGATGCGACGAAGCTACCTAGATCATTAGTATGGGAAGAAAGGCTAACATACAGGTCGTCACGGGGGACGACAGAGGAACAGATAAATAGATGGTCAAAGGATGTTAAGCCCAGGGTGGTCTTTGAAGGGGGATCGAGCGACCCATCAGGGGAGGGATTCAAGGGAATGTTATCTGAGGGTCTCATGGATGATGATAGGTAGCAAATGGTGGTGGTAGGCGCGGACATCTGGACATCAGGAGGGGGAATGTCAATGGGAGCGGGTAGAATCTCAGACTGACCGGTAGCATACTGTGCAAGTATGGAAGAGGCGGATTGATTTTGTTCAACCTCATACTCTCGAACTACCTCTAAAGAGGCACGGTAATGCGTGAGGTGAGGACAATGGTGGGAATAATGGCCATGGACACCACAAAGAGCACAGGGTTTGTTGGTGTGGATAGTCTTGGGGTTCTTGGTTACAGATGAAGAAGGAATGGAGGCTTCAGGAACCGTAGACTCGGGGAACACGAATTTAACCATGGGTTGAATACGAGGCAATTCAGGACAAGCATGGGTGGCGTGACCGAAGACATCACACAAGGCGCAAGGCTTTGCGGGCGGAGGAGGGGCCGGGTCAGTCAGGGTGGCCTTGTCTTTGGGTGCCCCCTTGCGAGCTTTGCCTTTCTTCCTGGGAGCCATCACGATAGGACAAGGGTCCTGTGGAGGTGCTGGGGGCACAGTGGCAACGGAGGAAGTGAGAGGGACCGGTTGAACTGGTGTCAAAGCAAGGTAGGGTTTGGGGTGACCAGGCGGGGTAGCGGGTGGAGGGTCAAGGTACCAGACAGGTATGCCCAGGGTCAGGTTGGGGAGAGAGAGGGTGGCCATGACAGGGACTAAATAGACTTCGGGAGGGGGAGCGAGGAAGGGTATCTGACCAGTGGGATAATGACTAGGAGGGACGGCTCCGAGGTGGTTGAGGCCTGGGGGAACCGACCCAGGAGGATAGACGGGTTCAGGGATTCCAGTTGTAGGAGAAGGGCCAGAAGGAGGAGGTCCGGCTGGCTGAGATGAATGGCTAGGAGCGGGTTGCAGTGGGCGAGGTTGAGTCTGAGGTTGCTGACTAACCGAAGCGGGTCGCTTAAGGGTAGCCCAAGACGATTGCAACATGCAAACATTCGATAAGCTGGGATCAGAGATATGAGGAGGAGGGAGACTAGGGAAAGCTCCAAGCAGGGAGGAGTCTTTGTAGACGCCGGGAGAGACACTGTTCAAGGAATCGACAGTTTTCTTATTAGCTACAGAAGAGATGGTCGTCTCTAGGGAGGTCTGAGACGGTGGCTCATGATAAGTCAACTAGTCGATGGTGACTATCTTTCCATTGTGAGGAAAAGATATATTGAGAAAAACTGCAGATGGGATAGCAGACATGGCATAGGTGTAGCTTCGCCCCAATAGAATATTGTAGTCTAGAGGGGCGTCGATGACTTCGACGTCAACACAAACAGTCTTGCCCGCAAGAGTGATAGGACAATTACGGAAGAGGCCAATGGGCTGGGAGGCGTGGCCATCCCATGCTCGAATGGTGATCGTGGAACGGGCCAACTCAGGAGATCCGAGTTTCTTCCAAACTGAAGTGGACATGACACAGGTGGATGCCCCCTCATCAATTATACACTAAGAAACGTTAGCATTCCATATTTTGACTGGGATTTGGAAAGCGACGGAAGTAGGAAGGGGAGGATGTTCCGATTGATGGGCGTCGAACACAATCATTTGGTCATCAGTAGGATCCACAGCACCCACGGCAGATAGTAGAGCCCTCTTTTGGGAAGGGCATGATTAGAGGAGTTCCAATGTGGAAATGGCAGCAGGAGACTGCACCAAATCATCTACTATGCTATACGAATGAGCAGCTCGACTAGGAGGAGCATTTCGGCGTAATGGTCCTTTAGGAATCTTGGTATGAACCTCAACTTTCGGTTGAGGGATATGTAAAAACCATTGGACGTCGAAATATGTTCGGTAGAACCTAAAGAAGGGGACTCGGAGGCAGACTGATCGAGAGGCTTGGGGTACTGGCGAGAGAAAGTTTGAAGGTTAAGGTTGACGATTGGGGATGGATCAGAGTTCATCATGAGGATCTGGTAATCGGAGGAAGCATAAGAGGAAGGTTGAGTGGCGACATGTCCGTCAGGTGGTTGGGTAGCCACGAATCCTTGCTGGGGGAAAGGATCGGTAAACACAGCCGGTTGAGTAGTGGCCACATTAGGGGGAGCATGAGGGGAGGCATGTTGTGCTCGCAATGTGGCTTGAGACTCCCACATCTGCCACATCTGTGGTAGGAGGGGACAATCGTGAGTGTAATGACCATAAACACCGCAACACGAACAAGGTTTATTTGTGCGAATAGGCCTTTCTGGCTTCAGCTGAGTGCCCTGTTGCTGGTTAGCAGTGTTAGGGTCAGTACCTTGGGGATTGGATCCATGAGTACCAGGGGCAGATTGATTTTGATTGCCTCTCTACCTTCGTTGAGAGGAAGGGGGATTAGTTGCGCCATGTTGTGCAAATACTTTCCCTGGAGGGGGCTGTAGGTGTTGTTGCTGGGGTTGAGGAGGCAAGGGAGGTGGAAACGCATATGCTGGAGGAGATAGCGCACCAGGCTACGGATAAGGATAATGGTAAGGTTGGGAAACAGTGAGGTAAGAAGGAGGTTGGGCAAAGGGATGAGACATGTCGTATCTTGGATACATGCTACCTGGAGGGGGAAAAGTGCTAGAGGTGCTGGCCCCTCCCGGAGGGAGACCATAGCCCATAGGAGGTTGAACATACGGATGAGAAAGGGCTCCAACGATACTGTCGGCGGAATGAGATTCCCCCGGGGCATTAGCGCCACCGGGCCTAGGAAGGTCAGGAAGGATGGTATAAACATAACCTAACTGAGCGTAGATCAGGTCATATTTCAAGGCTATTTGGATGGTGGCTTCTTCGGTTTGAGGGAAATGGGAGGTGACATATTTGCCAATGCGAGGTAAGAGAGTGCGAAGGAACCAGTCTATATAAACCCGTTCGAAGGGGGGAGCTTGACATAAGCTCCGTCTTCTTCGCCATTCCTGGACATGAGTGGAAAGGCGGGTCGAAGAGGTTTTCTTGAAAGAAGTCAAAAGCTCTGTACCAGTATCGTATCAGAGAGGGAGCTGGAAATAAGATAAAAAAGCTTGGGCAATGGTCACAAACGAAGACGGATGGAATCATCGGTAATGGAATTGGAGGAACACCACATGTGGAAATAACGCACATGGTTGGTTGGATCTTCTCCAGCAAGGCCTTCGAACTTTGGGATGTCAGAGGGGAGCTTGGTTGGCATAGCAGGCCAACCAACATCATGGCAGATGGGGTCATTGATCAACTGATTGAAATCGGGGAGGCTGAGGCCTGCCATGTAAGGGAGCAAAGGTGCAGCCGAGGTAGTTCCTGTGGCGGTTCCGCTAGTAGTAGTCCCGGAATTAGGGTAGGGATTACCGCTAGCGTTAGGCCCTGGACCAGACATAGTGAAGGTGACAGGGGGAGAACCAGAAGGAGAACCCAATGAATCATAAGAAGAGTCGGAGTGCGGACTCGGGGGAGGACTAGCTCGACGACGGTGGGAAGGAGCAGGTCGACCGACTAGAAACTGAGGGTGAAGGCCAAGAAGTATCCAGGATGTGCGCTTTGGAGGTGCAATGGTGACAACACAAACACGGCACGAAGGGAAGAAGAACGACCGAAAAAGGCAGGGTGGTGCAGAATCAAGTGATTACAATGTCAAAACAAGGGCAGAAAGGTGCAGTGTCAATTGATTTTAAAGTATTTGCCTGGCGGTGTAAACCAGGCTCTTTTTCGCTTAGGGTGAGTGTATGGCGTGCATTAATTTTAATTTTTAAACCCTTTTCATTTTGAGAGAAAGAGAGAAAATGTGTTGCATAACCAAAAATAATGCTGCAAAAAACACTATATAATGCTGAAATAACATAAAATTAACAGCTACTAGTGCATCAATCTAACCCAAGAAGGTGGTTCTCTCAAAACTAATCTAAAAAAGGGAAAAAATATAGTCAAAACACGCTAAAAAGAGGCCAATAGATCTAGGGTCGAAAGGGACAAAGATCTAAAGGAGAAAACTGTTGAGAAGAGGGGTAGATCACAGCCAAGAGGCAGAGGCAAGGTGGCTGGAAAAAAGGGGGAAATCAGCAAAAAGAAGAAGGGGCAAGGAGGAGGCCCTAAAGGTAGATCCAAACAAATCTTCAGGAGGTGATTTGAAAGGGAGAAGAGCTGATTAAAAGGGGTCTGAAAAGGAGGTATCAGATCTGGAAAAGGGGGGGCTGAAACTCTGAAAAAACAAACCTGAAACAGATAAAAGCTCTTCCACCAAAAGTGGAGGGTACTGAATCCCGAGGGGGCTATGTTACCACTTAGATGAGAAAAACAGATCAGAAACAAGTCGAAACGGGCTGAGACAGAGGTTGGAAAACCCTGACAGAAGCTTCAGAAAAACCCAGAAAAATTGCAGAAAAACAGGAGAAAAATTGGCAGGTCGCAAGTTCTGACCTATTTTCTATACAGGTCGCAGAAAATGGGCTAAAAAGTGCGATCTGGAGGTCCAGGTCGTAGTTTCTGGGCTGAAAAGTCCGACCTGAAGCTCCGGGTGTCCCGACGGCAGATTTCTGAAAAAGTTTCCGTCTCAGTTGCGGCTGATGTCTGCCACCTGCGCAGTAGGGCCAGAAACACGTGGAAGTTATAAATTTTAATGTTTTAGGGTTTTATAGGTGAAAAACCACATGAAAATAGGGAAAAAAAAAGCTGAAAAGAAACCCTAGGGTCTGAAGTAGCTGGATATGCAGGAATATGAAAAATGATAGCGGTCGTAATTGAAAACCCGTGTGGAGTCGCCAATTGTTAGTATGAATCTTTTGTCGAAGCGTACGAAAAAAATACCACTTTAGCTACGCATAAATTATAGCCCTAACATCAAATGTGGCTGCTAAAATCTTCAGATATGCAGTTAGTTGATCAAGACAAGTGCTGCAAAAAACCAGATCTATGCATAGAAATACATTAAGCAGTAAAATCAAGAGTTTGCTCCATACATCCAATAGACAAGACAAGAACAATGTTTTTTGAAAGAATTTTTGTATTAAGGGCACCGGGAGGAAACAAGAAGGTGTATCCACCCTCTCAATGGATGGTTCTTGGAGGTCATTGCATCGCATCTAGAATCTCTGTTGGTAGAAAACCCGCATAAAGATATCTCAAAGGGAGCTCACATAGCAAATGATGAAAAATGTGACCAAGAGTATAGATCCAGAGTGGACTAATAGGCAACAAAAGGTGAATAATGGTAGGAAAAACCCTCCTATTTATAACAAAATATTGAGTCATTCTAGATCTTGGTGTATGATTAAAATAATATTAACCAAATCTAGATCCACCTTTTATGGAATATTTTATTATATTTGTTGGAGGGAAAAATTATTTGACTTGGGTCAAATCCCTTTATTTGTGAATAATAAATAAATAAATGATTTATTTATCATTTTAAGGAAGTAGTTGAAAGATAATCAAATAAATAATGATTTATTTAATTATTTATGGGTGATTTAGTTATATTTAACAAGGAATATTATTTAAATAAGATTTAAACAATTATTCCTAGAAAATAATAAGATAAATAGAGATTTATCTAATTAATTTCTTTGTTTTGGGTTAAACATGATGAGGAATAATATTTAAATTATTGTTTAATTAATTATTCCATGAGGAAAATCAAACAAATATAGATTTGTTTAATATTTCCTTTTGGGGTTTCCTGTTTAGACCATAAACAACCTAATAAATGTTTTTTATTAAGTTATTTCACATAGTGAAAGCAATTTTACCTAAGGTAAAATTGGTCTTACATGGTGTACTTGGGTCCATCTAATGATAGTAGGTTAGATGACCAAAAAATGGTGTAACAATCATCTCTGAATATTCACAGCTTCTATATCTACTCCTCCTTCTTCTTACCCTCTCTGCCTCATTTCTCCATTCTCTAACCTCTCTATGTATATCTTTTCAATATTATTTATAGATATTACCTCATGACTGTTAGCATTCCTCAGGGAATTCGAAATGAACAGCCATGACTCTTTGACTTGCGTCTTCTCATTTCTTTGTCCAGCTCATTCAGAGGAATATAGCATCATATACATATTTCAGTATTTCAGTGGAGTTTTGTTTACCTACGGAGACTTTCCATTGCATCACATACAATATAAAATAAATAAATAGAAGTATATACATAAACATTTCAATTCAACCCATCTTGGGCCTAGCTTGTTGTGCGTTGTCTTCTCTCATTGTCATGTAACAGTTCTGCATACTCTCCTGCTTTCTATGCATGTACCCCTGCCAAACCCACATTTTCATTCCTGTGCATGTGAAAATGCATCTCCAATTTCTGTGCTCTATACAAATTCCGATCTAGGCAATTTCAATATCTTATTTTCTGAACTGGAAATTTAAATTACTGTACGCGGAAGCTTCTTTCATCTATGGTTATGAAACCATACATATGATAAACTTCGTATTTCAAATATGCATATACAATTAAATCCAAACTCTGAACCTCAGTCAATACACTTATGAGCATTTGAGTCAACTTTCGACCTTTATAATAAAATGCATTATATAGTGGCCACTTTATGGAATGGATACTCATATAGGTATAAACTCCACGGCATAAACCTTTACGGTTTCAACTTACCTTCTTATCATTCATCAAATGTGTGCAACGCATTATACTTTCAGCCACCATCCATTACACATCTTACCCATGTTAATATTCCACCCTTGGTTTAAAATCCAACACAATAACTTACCACGGAAGTTTCTTTTCCCTTCAAATAAAGGTTGAGGAAACCATAGAATAGCAAGCCATATCATAACGTGGATAAACCAACGCACATCTTCACATGAACTTTGAATTTGGATTAAAATACAACGCCAACAAATATGAATGTCCGGCCACAATAGTTATTAACATATATCAAACCCGACCTTGGTTAAAAACCCAGACTTCAATCTATAAAAAAAATTGGGGCCCACGCTCACTTTATAGAAATCTGAATGTAATAAGACTTGAATTAAAACCCCAAATTGTACTATGATTCTGGCAACATATATTTTATCAAATATAAGTCTTTGCCTTTAGTTAAAACTAAGTATTAACAACCGGTCCCATAGCATATCACGTCATTGAACCATGACTCAAATCATCTAATATCCCACTAACCATATTACATTCCACTTCATATTTGAAACTCGACCACCATTATATTAAGCCTTTATCCTTGGATTTATAATCAACCCAACTCACAATATTTATATGCAATAAAACCCAAAGTTCAATTGCGTTTAAAACCCAACTCACAAGTTTCATATTTATTAACTCAGACCTTATGTTATAAAATTAGCATAACTTTATAACTTATCATCCGTTGATCACCAAATGTGCATATCTCGAGGCTTCACTACGAACCATATCATATAGCCCACACCATTTATTCAACGACATTCACATCTCACCTACGTTAACAAACCCACACCTCCAAGTGCGAACGCCCTTGGATCTTCATCAAGTCTAATCCAATGGGAGTCGCATTATTTAACCGCAAAATCTTAGCGCACAAATATTTTGTGAAATGGGTTGTATTCTGAAACCACTAAAGACACGTGTCAAGGCTTGGATGCTATCGGATTTTTTTTTTTAATTCCACTTACCATTTAAAAACTTTGCGACACCGCTTGTTTCTTTGGTTCAAAACCGCCCTTACTGTTTATCACCTCACGGTTCTTCAACATTTTTTCTTTGACTTGTATCAACTCAACTTCCATTCTATTAGATTCAGGGTACACTGTTCCATGGCGTCGTTACCTCAGGTATCAACGCACCATCATTCGATTGCCATCGTTATAGTTCCATTGCTCGAATTCATTTCAACTTAATTCTTCCGCATATAAACCCTTTCATGATTTCATTGTTCTGCATTGATCCGCTTCACCTTTGCTTCTAATTCCAATGTGCCATTAAATCAAATCTAGTTTGATTCTTTAGACCTTGATTCCTTGCCTTCTATTCAATGGAGCTCATGGTTGATTTATCCTTCCAAGGATCGATACACCTCGATATATATATCTTGCAGATATGTATACAACCCTTCTCACTTCTAATTGCAAGATTGATGCTAACTCTGCGATTAATCATCAATTCCTCAACTATATACAGAATCAAAAATTAAACCCCTTTACATGGAGTTTTACACTGCTCACAAACCCTGAATGATTAACTCATACTTTCACAAATAATTCAAGCAGTCAATATATGAATGATCTAATCAGTGAATAACACAAAGTTTCATATTTTCCACAGAAACTCAAGTATTCTTCTTACATAATTCAACCAAGAATATATGTAAATTCCACACAGAACTTAGAAGAAATTTCCTCATTAATATATACAATTCAGATAAATTACAACAACATTTGATTACAACCTTCTTGGTTGGCCAGGTCTTCAATTTGATGGCCCTTTCTGTTGACACCTAATCCTATGGATGGGTGTGCATATGTATTTTTGTATATTATTTATTATTAGGAAATAAGGAAGGCCAAGAGTCATTGGGAGCTGAATCCCAATAGCCTCACCTCCCATCTATATAAGCATGAACATTCTTCAGCTAATACACATTCTAGTTTTGAGGAGTTACCTCCCGGTTTGGATATGGCATTTGCAGCCACCCCCACATTCTTATTTCCGCCCCCGTGTGTAACTCTTACCTTTGCTCACCAATATTTTTAATAGTTTTTGGTCGCTCATTAACCGCTAGATCGTTATTCGCATTTTTTTTTTCCCCAGATAGCACCGAGACGGCCCAAACTCTTGTAGACCCATGCAGCTCGCTAACCGCAATTGCAGGGTTTCGCCATTCCACTGCAACTCTGTCTTCTGCAGATTCAAGTTCAAATTTTTTATGTAACGCCCTTTTGGGCCTCCTCATTCATCCCTACGCTCCATTCACTCACACCTCCCTCCTCACCTCCCTCCTCCATTCTCCCTGCGCCCTCGCTCATCTCCCTCACTGTTACATTACCCAACGCATATACTGCCCTCTCCATACATCGCCATCTTATGATATCAACACTCCACACTACCAACTCATACATTACGCCCTCGCTGTCTGGTTTGACATATATGCTAACCAATAGCGCTCAATTTGATTGTACTGTCTACACGTATTTGTATATACAGGGTTTTTAAAAACGCTCTCTGCAATCATTCCTTTTGTAATACACCACGTTTCATAATACGCTGTCTATTGATATTCATTTTCGCCCCACAGTTCATATACAATACCAGTTCCAATATATATATCAACGCTATCTGCATAGTGGCCCATGCGTTAATACATAACGCTGTCATATACAATACCAGTTCCAATATATATATCAACGCTGTCTACATAGTGGCCCGTGCGTTAATACATAACGCTGTCGCAGTTTTAAATACCGCTCCATGTTATACACTGTCCATTGTATATACTGTCCGCACGTTGTGTTTATATTGTTTATCACACCATTTTACCGCCTTTGTTAATGCCATTACAGTTTGTCATTACAATCCAATTGCGTTATATTTGTTTATATATGTGGTATGCGTTGTAATACACCGCCCTCCAGTATTATATGAAAGTATATGACATAGCGTTGTGTTATTATATTTATATACATCGCCCTCTATTACCGCTTTCCATATTCAATACCGCCACTTTTATATACGACCTCCCACCACATGATATACTGCCCATTCTTTAATATCACTCCGCCATTTCAATTTCCATTCCGCCCCCTTCCCATTCATAATTCCACCCCTTCCCATTCACAATTCCATTTTTTTCATATACATTTTTTCCCCAAACAAAAAAAAAATACATTTTTTTTTTTTTTGCAGAATCAGTTTATAGCAAAAAGTCTTTGTTTAAAATTCAGTCTTCAGCAAAATTTTTCTGAGCAGATTTAGTTTCCAGAAAGACTTTTTAAACTCAGAAAATTTTTTCCAGCAAGAGTTTTTGCCCCTTTATTTGAAATATTTCAAGAGTTCGAAGTTTTTATAGCAGAATTTGTTTCCTCTTCAGAAGATTTTTTCTAGCAGTCTAATGAATTCTCTCATCTCAATTCCTTTATTTGAAATATTTCAAGAGTTCGAAGTTTTTATAGCAAAATTTGTTTCCTCTTCAGAAGATTTTTTCCAGCAGTCTAATGCATTCTCTCATCTCAATTGTTGGGATAGTTCTCTCCGGCAAAGAGAACTATCTTGAATGGTCGCGGAAGATTAAACACACACTCATTTTTAATGAGCTGTGGAAAGGAATCTGTGAAGGACAAGCAGAAAATCCACCAGAGAAGCCCACGTCAGACAAAGAGCTTGCCATTTGGGAAAACAAGAACTGCAAGGCTTATGCCTTGATTGCAGCCTCAGTGAGTGAAGAGGTGAGTCGCCATATCTCATCATTCTCAAATGCCTATGAAGCCTTGAAGAAACTAAAAGAACTCTATGACTCACATTCAGAATTAGAAAATGTTCAATTGATGGTTAAGCTGTTCAGTCTTGAAATGAAGAGTGATGATCCCCTTGCTTTAGCTTCAGAAGTAAGATCTATAATGCATGACATTGAAAACACTGGTGCAAAAATGGACATACCTCTCATAGCATATGTTAAGGCATTATATCCGACTTACTCACATTATCTTGAGTCTTTGCAAGCAAGTGGAAAACTTGAGCATATCACCTTTGATAAACTTGAGAAAAATTTTGCAGAAAGAGAGAAAGCTTTTGGGAAGATAACAGTCCCTTCATCTTCCGAAGAGGCTGCATACTTGGCACATAGAGAAAAGAGTCATACTCCAGATTCATCCAGAGCAAGAGGTGGCAGAAGAGGAAGAGGAAGAAGGAACTTCATAGAAAGGGGGGGCAGACAAGCTGACAAATCCAATCTTCATTGCAC
This sequence comes from Pinus albicaulis, assembly GCA_034641835.2. Taxonomy (NCBI): domain Eukaryota; kingdom Viridiplantae; phylum Streptophyta; class Pinopsida; order Pinales; family Pinaceae; genus Pinus; species Pinus albicaulis. The sequence continues at coordinate 120,753 of JAXQQM020074707.1, forward strand.
ACGGTGCAATAGAGATGGACATGATGCATCCAAATGCAGAACACCATGGAAAAAAACTGAGCAGCACAGAAATCAAGACAAAGGTAAAACCAATGACAAAGACAAAGGTAAAGAACCTGAATCCGCTCACTATGTTCTAGCACATTGTAACAATGGAGTAACTGAAAACCTCTTTGATGTTTCATTTACTTCATGGAGAGATGATTGGTTGCTAGATTCAGGAGCAACATGTCACATGACATTTAGAAAAGATTTTTTTGAAGAATTCACTGACAAAGTTGATGGAGCAGTATATTTCGCAGATAAATCCAAACTCAAGCCATCGGGGCTTGGCACAGTCAGGCTTAAACTGCCTGGTCTTCCTGATCATATCCTACATGAGGTTCTATACCTCCCGGAGTTGAAGAGAAACTTGCTGGCCCTGATCGAAATCCGGCAGCAAGGACACTCAGTTCACTTGTTTGATGGCAAGGCAGAGGTCAGATCAGCATCAGATCACTCACTTGTCATGGAGGGAATAGAAGAAGGGAGACTTTTGAAGCTGAAAGGTTCATATGCTCATGCTCAAAACTTTGCTTTCAGTTCATATCATGATGAAGGTACATTTCCATCAAGTCTTTTATGGCATGCTAGATTTGGACACTTAAATTATGACAGCCTTCGTTTGTTGAAGAAAATGGTGTTGATGGACTGCCTACAATTCCTAGAAAACCTAAGGAATGTGATGCATGTATTCTAGGAAAGCATAGCAAACAGCCATTTCATGATTCACACTCAAGAGCACATAGGAAACTTGAACTTGTTCATTCGGATTTATGTGGCCCTATGCCTATTGCTTCTGCAAATGGAAACAAATACATGATGACATTTATTGATGACTACACCAGAATGTGTTGGATTTACTTACTGAAGAATAAGTCTCATGCTTTTCAAACTTTCAAGAATTTTCATGCATGGATTGAAAATGACGCACAAACACATATTGGCTCTCTACGTACTGATAATGGAAAAGAATACACTTCAAACGATTTTGAAAATTATCTTCGTCAACATGGAATCAAACATCAAACCACTGTGCCATATAATCCACAACAGAACGGTGTAGCTGAAAGAATGAACAGAACCATTTTAAATATGGTCCGCTCCATGTTATTTTTCAAGAATGTAAAATTGATGTTTTGGGCTGATGCAGTTCTATGTGTTGTTTACATAAATAATAGGTGTCCTTCAAGTTCAATTAGAAACAAAACTCCTTTTGAAATGTGGCATGGCCACATTCCTTCGGTAAAGCATTTCAAGGTCTTTGGGTCCACCTGTTATGCCTTGATACCCAAGGGTCAAAGGAACAAACTTGGTGCTAGAAGCAGAAAATGTATCTTCTTGGGGTACTCAAATACCTCCAAAGGATATCGTCTCTATGATGAAGCAAATAAGAAGTTTGTGATAGCAAGAGATGTCATATTTCTTGAATCATCCAAGAGTGACAAGGTTGTTGAGCGGCAACTTGATCGCCCGGATAGATTCACACATGCAAAGTCTTTCCAAGAATTTGATAATGTGATTCCACACCTTGAAGGGGGGATTCCGATATTGAATCAAACTGTGGAATCATATCCTGAAGCACTCTCTCCCCCACATGAAGAAACCACCATGGATGACACATTGGATGATGTGATTGACAAAATTGGGAGATTGAATCTTGAATCAATCCCAACTCAGTCAAGTGACCAGCCAGGGCCATCTCAGAAAGGTCCCCCCAAATGGCTGACAAAGACACTGGAGGATGTTCATCTTGATGAGGTTGGAAAAACAGGAACAAGAAGTTCCACTCAAGAAATCGAAGGTGATGTAGATAATTCTGATTCTCCTGTTGATATGGATATTGCTTATAACTGTGAATTGAGTTTTTCTACAGATCATGAACCAACTTCCTTCAAAGAAGCCGCTTCTCATGATGAATGGAAAGAAGCGATGCAGAAGGAGTAGGATGCCTTGATAAAGAATGGCACTTGGAAGCTGGTTGATCTGCCTTTGGGAACGAAACCAATTGGCTGTAAGTGGGTCTACAAGAACAAGTACAAAGCAGACGGCTCACTTGACAAGCACAAGGCCAAGCTTGTGGCAAAAGGATTCGCACAGAAGGAAGGAATTGATTATGAAGAAACGTTTGCTCCCACAGCAAAATGGACCACCATCCGGACTCTCTTTGCCTTAGCAGCTCAGAGTGGATGGAAAGTCCATCAGATGGATGTAAAAACAACCTTCTTAAATGGAGATCTAAAGGAGAAAGTTTATATGTCCCAGCCAGAAGGATTTGTGATAAAAGGTCAAGAACACAAAGTTTGCAAACTTGTGAAATCCTTGTATGGCCTCAAGCAAGCACCACGAGCCTGGTATGAGAAGTTGACCGAGCATCTTCTGAAACTTGATTTCAAACACTTTGATCTTGATGATGCAACTTTGTTTGTTAAGAAAGTTGGAAAAACAGTTGTATATCTTGTGGTATATGTAAATGATCTTTTGATAACAGGAAACAATGAGAGCTATATTGCATCCATGAAGAAAGAGTTGAAGAAAGGTTTTGAAATGACTGATTTGGGTCATGTTCATTACTATTTGGGTATTGAAGTAATTCAACATCCTAAATTCATATTTCTTTCTGAAAAGAAGTACATTGGAGATCTCTTGAAAAAATTTGGCATGGATGATTGTAAACCATTAGGCACTCCAATGGAACAAAACTTGAAGCTCACATCTGTTGAAGGAAAGGAATTTGAGGATGCAACTAAGTATAGACAGCTTGTAGGAAGTCTTATCTATCTCACCACCACCAGACCTGACATCTCATTTGCTGTTGGAATCCTCTCAAGGTTCATGCAGAAACCTTGTGAAGGACATTGGTCTGCTGCAAAAAGAGTACTAAGGTACTTGAAGGGGACTCAAGACTTTGGACTCAAATATACACAGGTAGGCGACTTCATCTTGACCGGATACTCTGATTCAAACTTTGATGGCGACAAAGAAACAGGGGTATCTACTACAGGTTACACCATGAGTCTTGGATCAGGAGCTGTCTCATGGAGATCACGCAAACAGTCAGTTCCAGCAGATTCCACGACCGAGGCAGAATATGTGGCAGCAACTGAAGCAACAAAGGAAATTGTGTGGCTCTGGAAAATCCTGGAAGATTTGCAGATGAAACAGATGTATTCCACTCCACTCATGATCGACAACACTTCTGCAATAAAGTTGGCCAAGAACCCAAAGTTCCATGATCGAACAAAGCACATCAATACAAAGTACCATCTCATTAGACATCATGTTCAGGCCAAAACCATCCATCTACATCATTGTTCCACAAATGAGCAAGCTAGCACGACAAAATCACCAAAAGCACTTGGAAGAGAAGTTTGAAAAGTTCGGTGGCGATGCTTGGACTCACCAACATCCCTTCGGATTAAAAGGGGAATGTTTGACACCTAATCCTGGATGGGTATGCATATGTATTTTTGTATATTATTTATAATTAGGAAGCTAAGGAAGGTCTAGAGTCATTGGGAGACTGAATCCCAAATGGCCTCACCTCCCTTCTTGAAACATCTTCTACATTCTTATTCATCACATAATTAGTTTGAGGTTACCTCTTGGTTTGACGGTTTGCAATGACTTTAATTCATCTAAGATATTATTGGAAAGTAAAGGACACAATTTAAGTTTCAAAGGATTATATTTATATAAAGTATATTATACTTAAAATATGGGGAAATTTTTCCTATATGTTTAGAATTTTTAATTTGTTTTAAATCTAATTTAGATTCTTTTAATTTTTCTGAATTAATGTATTGGAAAAAGAAAAAGTGAGTTTAATGTTTGAAAGGATTATAGAAACAATAGAAGACAAGACAAAAGTTAAAAGAGCAAAGTTGTAGTTTTTTTTTCTCTCCCCTTATAACCTCACAAAAACAACTTCCTAAGGACCTATCTACCTCCTTCTCAATATGTTGGAAAGAGTGAAATTCAAAAGTGTTGGAGCAACTTAGTCCATCCTTCACTTAATTTCATTCTTAGACATTGTTAACATTAATATCCACTAGTGTGGGTCTTGGATAGAGGAGACGATACAGAAGAGGTGAACGATGAAGATGTAGTCCCTACCTAGCCTACACAAAAATATTATGCCGAAAAATGATTTCAATTTCACATTTTATTTCACTTTCACAATTTCAATTATCAATAAAATATTTCCATGTCTATGTTCAATATTATAATTTTATATTAAATAATTAAAAATTTTATTTCTTTTATATTATTTTATATTAAATAATATAAAATTTTATTTCTTTTATAAATTTTATTTCTTTTATTTTGGCAAAAATTATTTAATTTTTTTTAGTAGTATTTGAATGATGTAATAGAAATAGATTCAGCACCATTAAAAATGTTCAAAACATATAAAAAAATTAAGTTTAATAGCCATAATCTAGATTTACAAAAAAATTATAGAAATTTCCATGGTTTAAAAAAAAAACCAATAAATTAAACAACTGACAAAACAATTATCCAAAACATTTCCAAATTTCCAATATTGAAATTATTTACTTCAACTTTTTAAAATATGAAAAAAATAACATATTCCACAAAATTTACAACATTGAATTTTCAAAGATAATTTTTTTCAAAACGAATGAGATGATAATGTTCAGTTCTATGGAAAATGCTTCAGTGGCTCACCAAAGGAGCAATAAAAGTCTAGACGAGTTATAAATATTTAATACAAAGAAAAAGTGCAATAAAGACCGAATGGATTAAACAAAAGAGAATCACAGGAAATATGCTCCTTTTACAAAGAAACTGAAAACGATTTTCAGAGAGTTGAACGTTTTAAACAGTTATTCTCTTCGCACAAAATTTACACCACTGAATTTTCATACCCCACCAAATTTTCACCATTGAATTTTCAACCACTCAAAAACTTTTAAATACGAAAAAAAAATTATTACAACGAACGAGATGATAGATATTAATTTATGGTAATGGCAAATTCTATGGAAAATAGCTGACAAAATACAAAGGAGCAATAAAAGTCAGAAGAGTTATAAATATTTAATCCAAGGAAAAGTTTGTAGACAAAATGATTCAAGCCTATAAATTAAGGGAGCAGCAAAAAAGAATAATAACAATCTCTTTTGCAAAGAAACTGAAAATAATTTTCGAAGTTGTAGGTTTTTTAAATAGTTATGGTCTTCGCAAAAGTACAGTTGATGAACTTGAGATCAGCAAATGGTACATCCTTCCTAAGCGACTGTCACTCAAGGAGATAATCTCTGGAAACTGTGAGAGATTGAGTCGTTCTATGGAACCATCCTCCAACGTAAAGAAATGCCAACTAAAATCACCAAATGCCGCCCTATGTAACCGATATGGATAGTCAGGTGATGGCTCATCTGTATAGTCTGGTGATGGCTCATATGTTTCTGGATAGTCAGCTGATGGCTCATCTGGATAGTCTGGTGATGGCTCATATGTTTCTGGATAGTCAGGTGATGGCTCATATGTTTCTGGATAGTCAGGTGATGGCTCATCTGGATAGTCTGGTGATGGCTCATATGTTTTTGGATAGTCAGGTGATAGCTCATCTGGATAATCTGGTGATGGCTCATATGTTTCTGGATGGTCTGCTGATGGCTCATATGTTTCTGGTTCTGGAAGGGAGATTTCATATATTTCTGGTTCTGGAAGGGACATTTCATATAGTATATTATCACTGTGAAGAATGGCCTGCAAATGTTTCAATGCAAGAACATACCGAAATTCATGAATAGTTTTCTTGATCACATTAAAACTGTCGCCCAGTATGATAATCTTATTCAAATTGGTAGTCGTCCAGTTTGCTGACAATACATTGTTGAAGAGACCCGTTGGGCAGTGAGGCATGAAAAACAAGGTGGGCCTCTCCACTGTGCGTTTGCCATATTCATTAACAGCCAGAAAAGTGCAATTGAAGGCACTGATAGCTTTTTGCTGCGCAGGAGGCACCGATGGATCGTACACCACAATATCACTCACCCACTGGAATTTGTCTCTTAATAAAATAGCAAACGCTAACTGCGTGTGGCAGATTTCCATTAATGGGCACTCCAGATTTCCAATGCCATAGAGAACAAGTTGTAATTGAGGATACTGTGGGTCTGTGCCTATCACCCTTTCTATTTGTGCAACCAGTTCTGGGTCTCGCATCTGTTCCATAAAATCTTCAAAGAACCAGGATTTCTCTAACCTTTCCACAGCCAGTTGTATTTTCTGGACTATTTCTTGAACTCTTTTATTATCTTCTGCATCAGGCGCAGAAGTAATCTCCATAATTTCCAATCTAAACTTGATCACTAGTGAAGAAAAACGTACGATCAATAAATAGAACTCAAGGGTCAGAAACCCTAACAACACGTTTTAATCAATGAAAAATTGGAATTTAGAGTTCTTGAAATATGGATGCATATTTTAGACATTTATAGATTATTTTTTGGTAAGGATGTGTGGATTTAGAATATTCGAATATCATTGCGCGATGCCTGAGATCAAGGGTCTTTGTCGGCTAGGCTCTTTTTCAGCTTAGTAGGTAAGTAATGACCTAATGTTTCGTGTCTCATGTTAAATATTTTGATTTAGTCCAGTTATATTAATTATGTAAAATTAATGATATAAAAAGGGTTTATTCAATTTTTTGTTTATATATTTTGGTTAAGTGAAGTTATATAAATTATGTAAAATTAAGGATATGAAA
>JAXQQM020070985.1:0-85675 GCA_034641835.2 Pinus albicaulis
GTGTAATATTCCCAAATGGGGAATGCAACAATACATGTACACAAAACTGGAAATAGCAATGAATAACATCATACCAAAATTTATGGAAACCATGGAGCCATTTTATTATGTAAATTAGTAGAAAATGAGTACAATAGAAGTGTGCATAACTCAAATAATCAAGTAAAACAAGCCTCCCATGAATACATATGCCAAAAGTGAAATGTTGGTATATTGCAGAATGTTCATGAACATGTACAGTGCAGTCATAGACGGTACACTGCTACTTGGGAATGTGGGATAGCATAAATCCACAAATAGATGGCTTATAAAATATTGGGAGTGAAGATCTAAGCTCCCAAACACAATTTCAAGACAATCATGGAAGGATTTCCTAAAATATGTAAAAGTGAAAAAATGACAGAGTGGCAGTCCTAAGACTGAATAGCAGATGCAACTCAAGGTTTGGATGAAGATGGATGTAGATATAACATGTGATGAATGAATCTCATCCAATGGATCCTTCAGGTGAAAGGCTGATCCAATCACTGAAGATCTCACCCTCCAACAATCACAGCAAACCCTCACTGAAAATAACACAGTCAAGGAGAGTGACTACGCTATTGGAGATATAAAATGTGTTGGTAAAGTGCCAAGATCTGAAATATGCTCCAAAGGCTTCCTCATTGATCTCCCAAAGGAAGGAAAGCTTCCTCCTTTGAAAAGTAAGCTCCAGAAGTGTTTTTCTCAACCCTCCACTGCAACACCCTGCAATACAACCCAGCTCTAAACAAAAACTATGTTGTAGCTGAAAGAGGTAGCTTGGACTCAAGCTTGGATGTGGAGAAATTAAGTACAAGCTCCCTCAAGAGGCCTCTCAAGAAAGGAGAAGGAATTCCTAAATAGGAAGTCCTTGTGCTAAGCAGCACAACAATCTCAACTAAATAGCTGAAGAATGCACAATAGTCTCACAGACCACAAAATCAATAATCCATCACATAACATCATATGGCTGCCATTCCCTCCTTTTATACAAATTAAATCCCTCTCACCTTGGGTCCCACTCATTAGGGTTTCCTCCACCAAGGAATATTCCTCCCACTATCACTACACTGTCTCCATAGATGATCTCCACCTCCTATCCTAGCGTTGTTGACTTGGTCAAACTTGACCTTGTCCACATGAAAATGTCCCTTTTCACACATGAGGGTATGAAATCCAACTCCTATGATGATCTCTTTTCACATTATGAGGGATTTTATTCCTATTTCTGAAATATATGGGCCTCCTTACCCATTTATTCATCTCCTAAGTGTAAAAAACAAAAATAAATATTCCAATTAGTTGCATGCTAATTTTGGAATATTACAATCCTCCCCTCCCAAATGTTGCTTGTCCTCAAGAAACTGCAAGGATAGAACTAAGAAGTCTCCCCTCATCCTATTGTGGCATCCACATATGATAAATTCCTTCAAGGAATGAGATGTTGTCTCATCAATAACTCTCCATATTGTCTCTCCCAAGCATGCAAGCTAGCTAAATAGCTATCATCATGAATAAGTAGAGTACTCAAGGAGGCAATAATGTGCTGCCCAGAGGTCCCTTTGAGGTATGGGATCTGAAATGTATTAGGAATCATCATTCCCATGTGGATCCTCCATCCCCAAGCTATCATCCATACAAAATGATTTACCTCCCAACATGGCAACTCCTGAAAATTCTCCTCCACCTTTGGCTCCTGTAATGTAGGTGGGCTGAATAACTGAACATGGTAGAAAAAATAGCCTACCCCACGTTTTCCCTCTCTCCACTTATGATAAATGTAGAGTAGCTATTGATCTTTGGCTACAATAATTTTGCCTTCAAGTGGCAAGAAGAAGGCTGGATCTCCAAATATCTTCCCTCCAACGTTATGAATCATGTTGGGCCAAACCATCCCATATGTGATGGATAGGAAATCACCACCATATGGTATCCAATGAATCCCATGGCCCACCTCATAAGGAATCAAGTTTTTTATTGTAGTGGCAACATAGATTTATCTCCCTCACCTCCCATGCTCCCCTTGGAACATGTAATGCAAAAAGTGTGGGAAATATCTTTCCCCATGGACACATCCAGCCAATGTGTCTCTCTCCCAATAATAATCCCAATAAAAAAAAGAACAACATCAGCAAATGGAATCATGATTAGCATCATGCTAGCTGCCATATGTAATAAGGGAGAAGGGAAATGGTACCTCAAATGCAACTAGCACAGTTTCACTCTCAACTGCATCAGAAAATGGCATGATGTGTGGCTTCCCAACCACTTTCTTGTTGCCCCAATCTCCTCACAAGTTTGGAGAAAGCGTATGGTGTATGGTGCAAAGTGAGCATGCCCTGCATAACATATCATCTCCCCAAGACCTCCTGGGGAGTGGCCATCACCAAAACTTCTTATGGCCTCAAGTAGACCATGAAGTCTAGAAGAAGGAATGATCCTCCCTTGAGAAAATTCTTGCATATATATGGTTAAGGAATGCACATATTCATTATTCAAATCATTATACAACCAAACAATGTCCTTACCATATGCTTTGCCTATGCAAATGGAGTGGATCATAGAAGACTCCTCTCTCAATCTCAAAGAGAAAAGCGGTGGCTGTGATAACTCCCCCAAAGAGTTATGTATCTCCTTCAACTCCACATAATCCATGCATCTCCTCAAATGGTGATATATTTTCTCCTCAAGGCCTTCCCAAATGTACCTCTCCATGATGGTGTGGTATGCTTTCATAGAATAAGTGTGGCTGAAGAGAAAATCCTCATGAGATGCTAGTAGTAACTTCTCCTTGAGCTTGGAAGCTATAGATAAGAAGATCCTACCATGATAGTAGATGACCCCATCTCTGACTGAATATCCCTCCTCATGCAATTGGTCATCCAATATCATACAAGTAAAAAGATCCTTGGAATAATCCACCAACATCTGGGATTTCCAATATGAATATATCCTCCATAGTGATAGCGTTGATGATCTATCAAAAAGAATATCTGTCATATGGTTGTCCTCCTCTTTGAAACATCCCATATCAAAGATGCAAGTTGGAAGGCTGCTATCCTTCCCATGCTGCTCCTCCCACAACGAAGAATCTGAAATGGGAGTGGGTAATGATGATGTTGAGAGAATGCCTCTCCTCTCCTTGAGTCTACCTAAGACTCTCAGCGCTGTATAAAGCTCCCCCAAGGTCCTCAACGCTCTGGAATCAATGAGTGGTGCCTCCAAATGTAAAGCATCCCTCATCATCTGCGGATCTGGTGGTCTCCTCAGTGAGATGCCTCCATGCAATGAGACATCAAGATCAAGAGTATACTACATACATAAATGGACAGACTTATCCCTGCTTTCACTACGCAAGTCAGTCTCCCTCTTATGTGTATCAACCCTCTGAAATAGATAGGGGTGTGTACTCCTCATCAAATGATGTTGGTCATCCTCCCTACCTCCTACTTTTAGCTGCATGGTTTCACAATCTGTCAACAATGGCACATGCTGATCATCGGTTGTGCTTTGATCTCCACATATGAGATCTTGGGGAATTTCTTGCAATGATATAAGAATCCCTCTTGTTGGAGCATGTGCTCCCTCTACCTCTGCATGAGGTGCTAGACGTGTCCTAGAAATGTCAGCGCTATTTCCCTCAACGTTTTCTTCTTCTCCAATATGAATGGGAAACCTCCCAATAATTGGATCCTCTTTTGCCAAAGGGATTTCCATGCCCTTTTGTTCAAGAATATGAGATAGAGGTCTTGCCTCTAGCAAGGTATGATGCAAGATGTCAGCCTCCTCATTAGTTTTCTGAAGTGGAGTTGAGTTTATAATCTCCCCCAACACATGCAAAGTTTCAATTTGTTTTGGTTTTTTTTGTTTCACCAAGGATGTCTCAGAAAGTTTTCCATCAAAATTTTCTACTACCTTCTTAGTGAAATTTGCATAAGAAGAAGTATTTTCATTTTTCAAAGAAAAGACTCAAATATCCACCATGCATAGGCCTTACCCCCAAAATGTAGCGCTGCAACTTTGATGGCTTCATCTTCAGAAATTTGGTGCTGCTGCAAATAGGTGTCTAGCTCCTCCACCCAAGCTCTAGCTGAACATGTAGGTGAAACATCAAAAGTAGATAGAAGAAATCTACCCATATCATGTTGCTTACTTCTCTCCACCTTGATCTTGCGGAACTTTGGGAAAGTGATATGAACTCTAAACTTCTTAGTTTGAGATTCATATTCTTGCAGAAAATCACTAAGTGTTTCCCTCCTAGGCATTTCTTCTTCTTCTATCTCCCTCATAGAAAAACTGGGCATATGACTGCGCTGTGCATCATAGTGTGTGGCTGCATGCTCACACTCAACAAATGAAATTCTAGATTTTGCTTCAGATTCAAACTCTCTTGGATATTATCTACACATCTCCTTCCTCATCTTCTTGAGATCTCCTTTTTAATGCTCTGTATAGATTGAAAAAGAAGCTTTGAGAGCCTCTCTTCCTTCCTTCCTCCAAAGAATGGAGTCTTATTTTTGTCCTTTTTGTTCATATTCTCTTCTTCTTGTCTTCTTGATAGAATATTGGCTGAGATTCCACAGGCTGAGCCAAGATTATGCTCTGATACCACCTGTAATATCCCAAAGTGGGGATGCAGCAATACATGAACACAAAAATAGAAATAGCAGTGAAAATCATACCAAAATGTATGGAAACAATGGAGCCATTTTATTATGTAAATCAGTATCATATGAGTACAATATAAGTGTGCATAACTCAAATAATCAAGTAAAACAAGCCTCCCATGAATACATATGCCAAAAGTGAAATGTTGGTATATTGCAGAATGTTCATGAACATGTACAGTGCAGTCATAGACGGTACACTGCTACTTGGGAATGTGGGATAGCATAAATCCACAAATAGATGGCTTATAAAATATTGGGAGTGAAGATCTAAGCTCCCAAACACAATTTCAAGACAATCATGGAAGGATTTCCTAAAATATGTAAAAGTGAAAAAATGACAGAGTGGCAGTCCTAAGACTGAATAGCAGATGCAACTCAAGGTTTGGATGAAGATGGATGTAGATATAACATGTGATGAATGAATCTCATCCAATGGATCCTTCAGGTGAAAGGCTGATCCAATCACTGAAGATCTCACCCTCCAACAATCACAGCAAACCCTCACTGAAAATAACACAGTCAAGGAGAGTGACTACGCTATTGGAGATATAAAATGTGTTGGTAAAGTGCCAAGATCTGAAATATGCTCCAAAGGCTTCCTCATTGATCTCCCAAAGGAAGGAAAGCTTCCTCCTTTGAAAAGTAAGCTCCAGAAGTGTTTTTCTCAACCCTCCACTGCAACACCCTGCAATACAACCCAGCTCTAAACAAAAACTATGTTGTAGCTGAAAGAGGTAGCTTGGACTCAAGCTTGGATGTGGAGAAATTAAGTACAAGCTCCCTCAAGAGGCCTCTCAAGAAAGGAGAAGGAATTCCTAAATAGGAAGTCCTTGTGCTAAGCAGCACAACAATCTCAACTAAATAGCTGAAGAATGCACAATAGTCTCACAGACCACAAAATCAATAATCCATCACATAACATCATATGGCTGCCATTCCCTCCTTTTATACAAATTAAATCCCTCTCACCTTGGGTCCCACTCATTAGGGTTTCCTCCACCAAGGAATATTCCTCCCACTATCACTACACTGTCTCCATAGATGATCTCCACCTCTTATCCCAGTGCTATTAACTTGGTCAATTTTGACCCTTTCCAAATGAAAATGTCTCTTTTCACACATGAGGGTGTGAAATCCATTAATAATAATGATCCCTTTTCACATCATAAGGGATTTAATTATTATTTCTAAAATGTATGGGCCTCCTTACCCATTTATTCATCTCCTAGGTCTAAAAAGCAAAAATTAATATTCCAATTAGCTACATGCTAAATTTGGAATATTACAATTACCTAAGGAGAAAATTTAATTTTCTTAGCACTTTTCTTACCATCCAATGATCCTTTAGTCAAAGGTTTCTTGTCTAAGCTCGTTGCAGGTGAAATTTCCTTAATAACGACTAAAGGAATTTGTTTCTTGGTCCTTTGACTATTTGACGGTTATGGTGCCCAACCTTGAGATACCAAGAACTCATGCCATGTTTGATATTTCTTCTAAATCTCCTTCATTACCAGAAACTTAGTTAACGAAAAATGAAATAAACCAGCCTCCACTTGAATTCCTTTTGTCTTCACTGGATCAACCATCTTACATAAACTACTAAACAACTAATAGTTAAGACTCATAACTTTCTTGCTGGTGAAATGCATTAAGATCCTAATATGGTAGTGTTATGCAGGTAAATCCTCTCTGCGGATAGAGACGATCCCTCTAGCCCTAGGGTGGGTCTAGAAACAAAGAGACACGCTAAAGTGTTGCTTCCTAATTATTGAATGAACAAGAGACACAGTAGATTGACCTACCTCGAATCCAACGCTGTCATTTTTGCTGTAGTAGTGGTGGCCTCTCACTCCTGCCTCAGAAAGTCACAATCCATTTGCCATTACGCTTGGATACCTACAGAAAGAATAAGAAACAAGAACAGCATACAAGATAACATCATTTCATTCATAACTATTAACTAGTCAAAGAGGGCTAAACATATTGCGTTAAACAAACATCATAACACAACAATGGAACCAAACAATAGTCATGTATATAAATGAATATAAGGAAGAGTTACAACCGATGCTTTGATGTCATAGTCTCCTCCAGCGGGGTTTAGGCGAAGCATGTCTCAGATGCTCGTCAGGGAATTCGAATGGGATGAAGGAATGGACTCAAGCTCTCTCATAAGTCATGGGCTCAAGATTCCTCAACTTATTTCCTTATTATTCTATCTTCTCTATTCATTTAGCTATAGTATGTCTAATTCTCCAAGTTCATCTATTCATCCATTCAACTAGCTTTTTCTAAGACAGATAGCTTCTTTTATAGAGGAAAAGGAGGAGGTTAGGATCCCTAAAAAGGTGGGAGGGAGGCCTATCCTTTAGGGAGTTCCCATAAGAGGTGGAAAAATAAACCTAAAGGAGGTAGTCCATGGTTTATCAGTTCAACCACTCCCAATGACTCATCCTCGAGGTGGTTGGAGTGGAATTTCTGCCTCTATTTTTAAAAAACATTCCATAAACATCTTGGCGCGATTGGAAAACTAGGACAGAGTGCCATCTGGCATGAGCCCAGTGTTAATTTTCCTCTTTGGCATGAGGGCATAACTAATTACCCACGCCAAGGAAAAAACAAGGGTTTTTGGGTCTCTTTTTAGGGAATTGTCAACAGGAGGAATGTTACTCTCATGAAAAGGGACACAATGATGGTTTTTGCAAGGCATGACACTGCTTATTGGTCACAAAAATTACCCTCCAATGGGTGAGATGGGGATTGCAGGGAAAGTGAAAAAATGTTGTGTAACAGATGCCCCCTAAAGCATGAGGTTCGAGGGAGAGAGAGGGGTGAAAGGCTTTATGAGAACACGTTTGAACCAAACACTGCTGTCGGAAAACCTGCAATTACGAATACAACTGATATCTCTGATACATGAACATGTGGTATGGGCACAACCATCCATAATAGAGTATATATAAAAACTAAGATCCGAGGTATGGATGCAGCCATCCAGCAGTAAGGATCAACAAATAGACTCAGGTATGGTCACATCCATCCAATCAAAAGATTCATGTAAATAAGTCATGATAATCCACCAAAATCCATAGCTTGGATTTTATTAGACAAAATCCAGGGTCTTGCGCTCCATCTCAACCCGAACAAGTACAAATTCAAGCATGCGAAGATATGAGCTCAAGTCAAACATGCAAGAAAATCACCTGATTACCAGCCAATGATGAAAGTTGTTAACAGGCACGAGAGAAACCACCAATAATGAAAATGGCTCTCAAGGTACAACTAGTACAATCCATGGAATGTGAACAGTGATCTAGCATTGAACATCCATGGGAATCACTCGATCGATGGCCAATGATGTGGACCTCACGTCGAATGCGAAAAACTTGCTACTAAGGCATGCAGGCTCCAATGTACCATAATAGAGTCTCTAGATCAAATTTCTGGATAATGAGTGAAGTCGATAGGAAGTGACCTGATCGAAGGTGGACCATAATTTTTCCCACATAATCGATACGAGACAAAGGAACATGATAGTAGCGAAAGAGTACCAACAGAGAATCAGAGGGAGGTTGAAAAATACAAAGGCAAACTTCTCTTGAACATATCAGTAGTAGGAAACTGGATTTGGCAGTATTTGACATCAAAGGATCTGAGGTCATGATGACATGGCAAAGATAAGATGAGAGGTCAAAAGAGATTACCCAAACCCATGGAGGCAAAAATGACGAAATGAGATGTCCCCAACCCGACACAAATGCAGACAAGTGCAATGTTCAAGAGTGACATACTGCTAACATAACTAAAACTTGGTTCCATTTTCCCCCACCATTTCTAGTGAGTACGCCAATTATTTTTAAAACAAGCTTGAAGGGGATAACATATGCTTGTGCTATAAGTTTTTCCTTCGGACAAATCCAACCTAGTAAATTTTATAAGCCCTAGGAAGGAGGAACTCGAGTAACGTTATGGCGAAGAAATCTGATGTCATCAAGGTTTAACAAGTTTGACAAAGGGAGAAATCAACATCTTTTCATGTTTAGAGAGTTTGAAAAGAAGGCAGAAAAGAAAACTCCATAATGAACCTTTTCATAAATAGTCTCTTAGATCTGAAAATGTAGAAAATAATATCTTAAAGAACCTCTTAGTCACAATAGGCTAAGGCATTTCTTTTTCGTAAATAATCTATCCCAGCACGAGAAAGGGGTAAACATATACTGGGTAGATATCTCTTCGTAGCCATTTAACGAGTTCGAAACGACAAGAGTCTTGGAAATATTTTAAATTTTAGAGAGTTAGAAAGAGCTAAAAGATTACTCTAGTAGTGAATTTTTAGTGTTTTTATCGAGTCCGAAAAAGTGCAAAATTTAACTCGTTACTTCATCACTATGTCCTGAAAAACCTGTTGCTGCACAAGAGACACGTGTAAAACCCATTTTTTGAAAAATAATATAATAAAATAATCGAAAAACATGTCTTAAAACCTAATTAGGGTTGTAAAAAGTTATAAAATGAAAAAAATGGTAAAAGCAATTACTTTTCACTTTTTACCTCTTATGGAGCAAATAGTTACCCATTTTACTATGTGAATTTGTGGCGACGATAGCATACAACCCAACAGACCAATCTCAAATCTGTCAATTCCAGGTAAGAGCCGAGATCTCTCTCTTAATTTTGAGTCATTTATTACTACCTGCTAGCTCCCTGTGAATTTTTTGACAAGCAAACAGGGGGCTAAAGTGTTTTTGGAGCCTTCAAGGAATTCATTTCCTCCGAAAACACATCACCCTTGAAGGCCTCCTTATGCCTTTTCCCTTTGATGAATCCTTGCTACTGTTTCTAGTCTAAAAGCCTATCTATTGTGAAGAAAATGCCCACAAGGCCTCCATTTTCCTTTTATTTCATCCCCATTAAGCCTCTATTTTCCTCTCCTTGTTCCCTCCCTTAATTCCTCATTAACCCTTAAAATCATTCCCGATCCCCTTTTAAGCCTTATAATATTCTTCATTTGGCTTTTAAAACCCTTTATTTCCCCTACCATTACCATATTTTGGCCTAAAACCCACATTTTTCTATGACAGGCCTAGCCCTTTTGGCCAATCCCCTCAACCACTTCCCCTCCATGCACCCAAGCACCAAGAACAAGCGCTTAACAATAAAGAGCTCATTGCATCGGAAAACGGAGCAGAGCACATTTCATTTGTAAAGTTGAAACTCTCTGATGCAATGGTGTTTATTCTGTTGAGTGCGAGAGCCGTCACAACTGTTGATCTCTTGAGATCCAACGGTCTAGATTTCACCGCTCCCCGCTCATTGCCCCGTCCTTATTTCTGCCGATTGAATCCCCACCATTGATCCCCCTTCGCGATCCCACGGTTGGCACTTAATCATACCATCGCCAATTGGAAGCCTATAATGTGTCACCCCCTATGCTCCCCGATTGCAATTCCCCCGATTCAACCATGACCGTCCCATCGATTTAGATCTACGGCCTGCATTTCATCGCGTCTTCGTCCATTTTTCTCCATTGGAGCTTCTAATGATTTCTTCCCAAGATTTCCACCGTTGATATTTTTAAAATCTAATGGTCCATAGTTAATCGCCCTCTGCCATTGCCAGGTCCCACTATGTCAGCCCATTTCATCACATCTTCACTCATTACCTTTGTAATCTGCCTGCATTGAACTTTAATGTTCCATATTAAAGTTTATTTCATTTCTTCGCTTAACTGCATACTGACACCTCCACTACAACCACTGTTTTCGTAGTCACGCCACCATCCCTCTAGGCATTTAAATAATTTTTCCACCATCGCCCTGGATTTTTAATTGGTGTGTTTTATGGTGCAAGGTTTTCACCAGAGTGGTATTTCACTTTGTTTCTCATAATCGCAGTCACTGTGATCCAGAACACAGAGAGGCCATTTCAGGAGTGGTTGGTGAAACAACAGAGACGGATTAAGCAGATTAAAGCCAATTAATTGAATATTCAGCACCTAATCCTGGGGTCAAAGGATTAAGGTGCAGTCTGAAGATTACAAATAGCACATGAAACAAGCCATTATCTGCTCTCAACATCAGCAGTACATTTTCTCATAACAGTACACCCTCAGCAGAGGTCTCCATGCCTCCCCGAGCTCCCAAAGGCCATCTCACTGATAGAAAACTTCCAAAGACTGTCAGGACAACAATAATGGAGGTATGGAAGCCCAGAAGACCTTCAGTAACCTTACTTTCTTTAGAAGACGAAACAGAGAGCCTTACAGCTAGAAAGAATTTCGAAGAAACGTCAGAGGTCAAATCCGACCTGACAAAGACTCCACACCAGACCACCAAGTACAGCGCAGGGCTATTAAGTAGAGTGGGCACGAAACACCTCCTCCAATCCATCTTAATGGATCGAGTTAATGTGTATCACCTACTCATGTTATCCATTTTTCCTATAAAGAATCCCAGAGAACACTTTGTAAAGGGTTGGATTGTATTATTGTTGTTGTAGTTTCAAGGATTCATTTTTGACTGTTAGAAGCAGTGTTGGGAGAGAGTAGCAGAGTAGTCTATAATGTAGTAGGCTGGGAGGAGAAAGTTAGGACTGTGATCATCCATTGAGCTCAGTGTATGTGACTGGTTTTTCATCAATTAATCAAGCAAATTTCACAGGATCCTGGTCTATTACTACGGGTGATGTTTCCTCTTTACATTGTTTTATTACATTTTTTCATGTTGTTCATTGGTCTTCTGGTACGCATCAGAAATATACCATAGGGTTTTCCCACGCATGGTACCCTATGTTTCTGCTCTCCCTACCTTTAATTTTTTCTACTGATAGTGATATCCGAGGGCAAATTCATGTGGTTTGACCAGTGTAGCAGTTTCTATTCACTGCTAGCTGATGTGTGAACTCAGAGTTTGCTGCTTGGTTGTTCTTGTTTGGGTTCAAGCTAGAGGATTTGGGATACCATGGATTTAGTGTAAGCCCTGTCCACTGAGGTCCTTGTTCAACAGATTGGCTTTTCCAAGATCTCGTGAGCTGGTGTCGAATCATTGAAGGTTAAAATCCCTTCCTTGATCTCAGGCCTAGTTCTATGTTTAAATCTTATGTGTTTTCCCTTCGAGAGTATGCCGCAGTAGATCTGGAGTTAGATGACCTCTAGTATGATCTCAAAGCCGCCCTTTGTTTTCACCTTTCCTCCTTAATGTTCCATTCCATCATCTATCTCAAAGATCCTTTAGTATAGATGACTTGCCCTATGAATTCCTTGGCTAAGTTTTTTGCAAGTAATATCCTTTCATGACTCCATAGCCCAATGGATGGCACAACATTAACCCATCCTCTTTTGCCGAAACGTCCTACTGCTCTACTCCTTTCTTCCCATTACCTTCTCAGTCTATGATCTTATGACCAACCTGATAACCAACCCAATCATTTTAAACCTCCCTTTATGCTTCATACCTAGCCTAATATTCTCATTTTGAACTTCCAAAGATATATCATTCTTTTCCTTTTATAGAGAGATCCCTCTCTGGATCCAGGAGGGCTAGATCCTAGGATCCCAAAGTGGTTCTAATGTTGTCTTGTCTTTTGGTCTTGCCAATATGGTGAAAACATAGGAACCCCAACACTACCTACAACTTCCAATTTTGAATTTTGGGGAGCAAGTATGAAAATTAGGGCACGAAGGTTGGCGCGGGTTTTAGGCACAGAGTCGCGCCAATCGCCCAATTTTTTATACTAGGGCGCCCCCATTGGCGCGACTGTTTGGGAAACAGTCATACCAATGGTGAAAACCATTTTTTGTGCACAATGCAAGTCACAAACCCCAATTATTCACAAATCCAAGTTCCAAAAAGGATAATATCATTCATTTGAATGTGTTTATAGGTAAAAAGCAACAAAATGGTGATAGAATGGAAAGAATGGGAACACAGTGAAAAAGACGAGCTTGCCATGGAAAACGAGAGATGTGTGGAAGCTGTCAGGGACTGTGGAATGAAGAAGTTATTCTTGACACCATATCTCCATGCTCAACCAGAGCTGTTACAATATTTGATCAACATATGGGATGAGGACCAAGAAAAGTTCACCCTTCAAGATTAGGAACTTGAGATTCATGTTTATGACATCTACTTTATCACAGGATTGTCACGGAGGGGAGCAACACCGATCTAACCGGTACTTGGCCTTACATGGAGAGTATGTCCATGGTGATGGAAAAATTGTTTCAAGGGTCACAGAAGGGAACAGGAAGTGGGAAATTTGATATCCAAACTATCCCAGACCTAGTACTAAAAGTAGTGCTACATACCATTACATGAGCTGCGGGATCACAAGCACCACACGAAGCAACAAAAACATAGTTTCTTCTTGTTGTAGACTGCTTATCACTGACCATATACAACTGGGCAGAGGCCATGACAATAAACATGAAACGCCAGCTAAAAAAGTGCAAGAATACCAAATTGAAGCAATTTGGTTATGGGTCTATCCTGGTATCCTTCTTCCTGGAACGACTACCAATTTTTCAGCGTAAGGAGGTCATAATCCTAACACCACCAGTGAGAGAACCACGAATGGCCTGATGGTCGGCTCTGATGCCAAGGGCAGGGGATAGTCAACAGATGTCCTGGAGACTGGAGTTATTTGATTGGCTCCACCAACATTTGATTACCGTGGAGGACTGGCCCTACTCTGGTATAAATTTTACCGGTGATCTAGACCTTCCACTCCTAGAGGGAGAGGATTGGGATGAAGATTTGGGTAAGAATCAATTTTAATTTTCATGAGTATTATGATTTTTTTTTTGTTTGTGTATGTTCTGAATTTAAATCCATGTATTTGCAAATGTCGACCTAGAGAGCCCTGCGGGCATGTCTCCGATAGCGAGGCAAATTCCTCGTGATTTTGACCCTCATGGTGAGGGAAGCAAGGAACAGGAGCTCGTGCACAACCTAGAGGGGATCACACATGGAGTCCCAGATTATGCACAATTCGATGATGTTCCTCATGCCTACCAGAGACATACCATCAGGGTGTCAAGTCATATTCACTACTTGTTGAGGCGACTTGTACGGGTAGTGACATGCTATCATGAGCATCACGCCGATTAGACACCTAGGCTTTATATATGCACTGTTGAGAGACATGATGTCTCAGGATGTAACAGAAACACACATATTTTTTGAATGTACGATGCACACTGATGCAAGCATGCGATATATATATATATATATACAGCTACTTTCCTATATGGATCTTTTTCACATGATGATGATTTTAAAAATTACGCAAATTTTTATCTAATACAATGTTAGCCACTGTATCAGTTAATGCATTCATTCGTCTAGGAATATGTTGATATGTGATAAAATCAAAATGTCTTTCCAACAAACGAATACGTAAATACAATCTCAAAATGTATGGGTTTCTGACTGAATAATGACCATTGAGTTGCAGAAAAACAAGTTGTGAATCTAGATTTACAAGAAATGCACATATGTCGAGATTTATCGCCTCAGTTAATAGTTCAAGAACAACACTATATTCAACGACATTGTTTGTAGTTCATCCTAGACAAATACCTTGCAGTTCTATCAACTCACCAGCAGGATCATAGATTATCCAGGCTGCTGAAGATAAATTCCTAGTACTGCGGGAAGCACCATCTGCGAAACCAACGTAAGGGATATCAAACATCTACACAAATAAGAAAGACCCAAATAAGTAGGAAAATGCTCAAAAAGCACACCAAATCAAAACATGTACAAAAATTAATAAAAAAAACCACCTACGTACACAACTCATGCATGAGTGACTCACGCATAATACTTTTTGAGATACAACCCATTTCTGGGTTGTTATAACAGATGACCTTCATAATCAATGAGCTCATAGGCCCCATTCTGCAACACGCATTTAAAAATGTAAGGCCCATGCCACATGGGTTGAAATTTACCTGCCCCCAGCTTATCATGAGCTTGGTCATACAGGAGAACAAGATCTCCTTCAACAAAAGAACGAGGGGAAACTGATTAGTCAAAATTAGCTTTGATCCACTTTTAAATGGTGATAACAAAAAAGTAGCAAGCGGTGGGTTTAGGCACATGCATTATTGTGACGGAGACCCAACTTAGAAGTCAACTCGGCCACCATGTAATGCCGAAAATGGGAACCATGATCAATGAATATGGATTGATGAGCACCAAACCTAGCAATGATATGATTGAATATGAATGGAGCAGTTGTCTTACCGTCAGTGGCAAGTGTAGGAATTGCTTCGGCCCATTTGGTGAAGTAGTCCATGGCTATGATAATATAAGCATGCCCCCTGGCCGAGTGAGGGTTACATATCATAAAATTGATGCCCCACTTTGCAAAGGGACCAACTATAATGACAGGATGAAGAGGTACAAGAGGTGCACGCATCTTACATTGATAAACCTGGAAATCATGACATTTACGAACTGTGACAATGTAGTCTTTGAAGATAGAAGGCCAGAAATAACCAGCACAAAGAATATTATATGAAGTAGCATAACCAGACATGTGACTGCCATAGGTGCCACTGTGACAATCATTGAGAACTTTCTCAGCTTCCTCGAGGGTCAAACATCAATGGAGAAGGGAATCCACTCCAACACGATAGAGGGTATCCCCAACAATACGATAAGGTTGCGACTAATGGAAAATGCATCAACAGGAATCCTTCATCAAATTAGATCTGAAAGTAGAAATCTTGGGATAAACGATGATATCACTGTACCATGGATCGAGGGTGCTAATCAAGAAAAGTGTATCGTTTGGTATATATTCCTCAAGACGAGATGGAGGAGAGTCGGAAGGTGATGAAAAAATCAAATCAGCAAAGACTAATGACTTCTTCGACTTAGCAGTAGTAAATTCCAAATCTAACTCTTGGAGGATGAAAATCCACTTTGAGTATTTCCCCCCCAGCAATTTTCGAGACAATATATAGGTCATGGGGTTGCAATTGGAAATCATAGTCACTGTACGTAAATGAATATGAAAACATTGAATGGCTTGAACTGCAGCTAACACTAATTTTTTGACATGTGCATAGCGCATCTCAGGGTTGAGAAGGTTATGAGACAAGTAATAAATAACATGCTTGTTACCGTCATCATCGTCTTATACCAGAACCATGGCAATTGTACTGAAAGCGGCGACTAAATGAAGGGAAAAATCATGATGATCATTAGGAGGACACAATAGAGGAGCGTTGACAAGCAACGTCTTCAGGGCATCAAAAGAATTTTGAGCAATCTCATCCCAACAGAATGGGACACCCTGCTTTAATAAACGCGTGTATCCCTGAGGCACTTCTGCATAGTTAGGTATAAAACGGCGTATCAAAATTAGCCTTACCTTGAAAACTCTGCAACTGATGTAACGAAGATGGAGAGGGGAGATTAATAATAGCCTCAACCTTTAGAGGATCGAGTCAAATTCTATCTTTGGATATAATAAACCCTAAGAGTATACTAGAATCAAAGCAGAAGACGCACTTGTGCAGATTAAGCCGAATATTGTAACGTCAACAACAAAGAAAAATATAACGAAGATGATCAGGATGGTCCACGCGCTTAGCTAAATGAGCAGGAAGGTCATCCAAATAAGGTTGAACGATGTGTCAAATATTGTGAAAAGCATAAGACATCGCTTGTTGAAACGTAGCCCTAACAATCTTTAAGCCAAAAGGGAGATTTTTATATGAAAAAGTACCCCAAGGACAGATAAAGGAAGTCTTATGTTGATAATTCGGAAGAATGTTAATCCGATTATAACCAAAGAAACCATCCATTAAGGAAAAAATCTCACTCTCGGCACAGTCATCAATGATCTGAACAATAAAGGGAGTGGGTTAATTATCCTTAGGACAAGCTCGATTAATATCACGATCATAAACACGGACACGAATAGTTCCATGCTTCTTATCTATAGGAACAATATTAGAGACCCATTCTGTCAAAGGAATCAGATAAATAAAACCAGCTCAGAGAAGTTTTTCAACTTCAGCCTTAATGGCGGCAGGTTTTCTAGGGTGCACCGGATGAAGATACTAGTGAACAACTTTCGAACCAGGATAAGTATGAATTTCATGCACCACTATACTAGGATCAATGCTGGGAATTTCTTCGTAGGACCATGCAAAGACATCATGGAACTCGCGAAAAAGGCTAGTATAAACTTGGACTTCATCAGAATAACAAGTAACCCCAATATGGATGTTCTCGACAATTCCCGGTTTAACGGAAATGTCAATAGACATCGTCTATGTAATGTTACTCAAGCTACCTTCCGTAAAGACTTCATGTGTCAAAACAGGCAATTGAAGTGGAGGAGAAGGAACCTAAGCTACAAAATGCTCAAGACAAGTAGACATGGCCCCGAGGTTGGGCATAAACGAGGAACGACGATGACCATCATACCATGGCAGATCCTCAAGAGACATGGTTTCCACGATGGCCTCATCTAAGAAAACCATGCCAGGAAACCAACTCAAACCACAATCTTCAATCTATATGCATATAAGATAATGCACTCCAAGTTTTGTCTCAAATAATTTTAAACTCTAACTCAACAATTCCAACTTTCTATCTCGGGCAATCTTAAAACTACAATTTAAAGCTAAATTTAGACCCATGGTTATTAAAACCCAAAATATCCAACCTAGAATTGTCATTAACTTGCTGAAGCTCTGAATTAGTCAATTAAGTCTAAGGTTATTTTCAATATTTAACATAAGCCATTGGTTTATTAAATGTTGATAAGTCATGCACTGAACATTATATCAAATGGTGAAATGTTTGAAGAGTGGGTCGAAATGAAACAAGGTAAGAGATGTCATGTGCCTAAAAGCTAGAGGCGGAAGTAATATGGAAGGGCTGATGTATAAAGTAAAAGGGGTAGCGAAAATACCAAAAGTGAAATTATGTGGTACGAAGAGCACACAACAAATATATTAAAAGAATTTCCACTTTACGAATATCCGTGCAAGGGAATGCTGCAGTTGGGAATTTCCGCGGGGGTCAAGCAGCGAGAGTGGGAAGAGGCCCATACCCCCGCGGAGTTGCAATAACGTGACGTGGTGGGGACCCAAGGTCAGAATGAAGTGGCAAGTGCAGGGTGCATAGATGTGGTGACGTGGCAGAACGCAATGAGGGCCCTTACAACTGGTAGGTTACGTATTCAATTCTCTTTTGGGGATGATATGTTTCAGGAAATCATATGGCGCATGCGGCAAAGAGGTAAGGTAAGTCCTAGATGAGCTGGTACTGAGGCCCGTACCAGTATTAAACTCGGCACGCGGTATTCACCTGTCCCCAACTAACGCCCAATACCTACACGCCACGTGCCCCACTATCAGTGTCCTTATGAAACTTACCCTGTTTATTTCACCTCTACCCCTTTTTCCCTCAAAATTACCAGTTTTAGACAACAGTTTCCCATATTTTACTGCGGTAAAAGTCTCAGGTCTTCCAGTTACAATATATACCAAGCGGGAACAAGTACCAGGTCTACCCAATCATCACCAGACTACCCTCCGCATCGCTTTCCCAAGAAAATTTACCTACTGTGCAAGTACTTTGTCCATTACATTACCTTTGTTTTCCTTTCGTTTTTTTTTCTTTTTTCAGATTGCATATCTCAGTCATGGGAAGGGGCACACCCAAGAAAAACGAACTAGCGACCCCCCAGGTCCGAGATCATTTCAGCCGTAACAGAGCAATGGGAGTTTCTGAAAGTCATCGAGGAGATGAAATCCTCAGTACTCTATCTCAGGAGAAGATTTCAGGAAGGGGATCTCGATTTGGTCAACAGAGCTCAGCGCGCAAGGGAATATGTGTCATTATTGAAAGGGCTGAGGGCTAACGAAGCAGAGCAGCATGGCATAGTCAACCGGCATAAGGAAGCCTTAGAATGCCAGAAAATCATTGATAAGGAATCGACTCGCGTCGTGGCTTCGAAGGCCTTGCAGCAGTTGGTTTACAGCGTCGACCGATTTGATGCGGTTTGGACCGAGATTGCGACGACATGGCTTCCAACGTGTTGGGACTCCACCACCCCTTCAATGCTGCGACCATTACCGGAATATGAAGCATTCTTAAAGCAAGAAAGGGACTGGACAGATTTCCTGTCAGATAAAGCCACCCGGCTCAAAGCCGAAACCATGGTTGCATCTCTCCGCCTAGAGTTTGCCCTCCTTCACTTGTTAAAACATAAAATTCCTATCGAGGCAAATCCGAGTGACCTCACTGAGGCCTTCATCAGGGTAGAAGGATTTGCAACAATGCCTGAGCCTGCCGCGGATAGTCAGCAGAGGTGCGCCCAGTTTGTCAGCCAAATTGCCAGTTCATCTGCAAACGTGCCGCCACCAGTATCAGCAACAGCCTCGACGCCTTCTCACAAATGATGCATTGTTATTTCATGATTAGGCCCTCACGACCTTTTTACTTTTATCTTAGTTAGTATTTTCAAGTTTCAGGTGGAATTTACATTTCACCACAGCAATTTACTTTTACTTAGACTGTTATACAATTTTGGTTTAAAAATGGCCGAGCACCTAACAGCAGAGGATGAGTGGTTTTTATTCCTCATCACGTTTTTTTGTTACTTTGACAAGGACTTATAACAAATTCCTAGCACACGAGGAAGATATTTTCCCAAAATATCTTCTCGCCCATGTATAGAGGGTCCTATATAAACAAGAACAGCAGAGAACACCAGGTTCCAGATTTTATCAGAAAAACTATGCTATAAGAGAATTTTGTATGCATTTTTTGTTTAACTATTGCATGAAGGTCCAGAGCCCGTTGGGTTTCGATGGAAAGGAGTTTCATCTGTAAGGAGGATTCTAGTCTTTGATATCTAATAGAACGTAACTTCTCCCTTATGTGTCGACTAATTGTTCATCTTGTTTCAACTGCTTTTCTTGTATCATGTTTTGGAATGCGAGCAGCTCATTGGTTTTAATGTGAATTTACCCTAGTTGATACTCATGTTAGAATCAATCTAGTGCTTTAAATATAGCTCATGCATGATATATTGTTCCATTCTCATAGCACCCATACTTCTGCTATATTGGTTTCAATGAGATGTTATTTTGGAATACGCTATTATTGTGAATGGATTCTGAAATAGATAAGCCCATTACATGGTGATATGTGTGTCCGGATACTATCTACGCGACAGCTGATATTTTCTCATTCTTTCTTACATTTTGATCATCGGAAAATTCATTATCTCTGTTAAGTATTGTTGAACTGGCCCTCTTTACCGTGAACTGTCTTAAATTGTCTGATGCCTTTGCGTAAGAGTTTTACACTTTGTCCTTGCAATATATCTTTTGCGCGTCAACCTTCTGAAAGTTTTGGTCCCATTCAAAGTTGAACTTCCTGTTTATAAATGAAAAGCATGAGAGCTCCGTCCTGTTAGTTGTCCCTGTTATATTACATTACTTTTGCTCGCTGCTGTTTTAGATGTCCTAGGCACTGGTCTTTCACAACTCAAGGCTGTGTCTAGGATTGACAACATATTTTTGGTGCTGTTGCCGGGGACCGAAGTTGATGAAAAATTTAAATCCCTAGGCCTCGACAAAACCCTTTTTCACTCTTCAATTAGGTGAGCATGGAGAGTTGAGAGTTGTATATCCCTCACCTTGGCGACTCCACATTCATTTTCCAGAAAAATCTAATTGCAGTCCTGGCTCCTTGGAAGCCACACCTTAGGTCAAATACGTCTCAGCCAAAGACACCCTCTGTGTCTGACCGATAGAGAATTTTACATAGAAGAGGTTGGAGGGAGAGACAATTTTTTCATACTGAGATCCCACAATTTTCTCTAGAGGACTTTCCTTCTTCCTCTTCTCAGGTAGCCCAATTGCAAGATTTTGAATCCACTCTGGGTGAAACCGGTTATTACTCAGACTATTTACCCCCAGGAAGCATCCTAGTTAAGGACGAGGCTGAGTCAACAGATACCACCCGTTATACATTTCACCCTACTCCAGAGGCTGAAGAAGTTAAAGAGGTCACGTAAATATCTGCTGTTAATACTCCACCCTTGTCTCCATCCTCCCAAGCTGCGATTCACTATATTCCTATCATCATCCACACCTCACTTCCACCTCCTCCCCCACTTGGTCACCAAACCCTCTTATTACCTCCACCTCCTCCCCCAATGGCAAATGTTTCGGGATTCTTGCTAAACAAATATGCCCCCTGGCATTACCTCCAGTTCTAAATGATATGCCGCAGCACTATTTAAAGATCCTGCCCCGCTTCAATGGAGAAAACAAGATTGATGCTCAAAAACACCTTGAGGTCTTATGTGCTTTTGCAGAAAACTTTAATGTAGAACATTTGAACGTAGTCCTAAGACTATTTGTGGAGTCCCTTGATGGTGAAGCCAGAAAATGGTTCAAAACGTTGGGAGACTGTTCCATAAACACATGGGAAGCAATGGAAGACACTTTTCTCAAGAAATGGGGGGAGAAGAAAGACCACGGACACTGTCTAACTGAGTTTAATACACTCAAGAAAATACACAATGAAGGGGTGGCCGAGTTTATTAAGATATTTAACAAGCTGTACCTGAGCCTACCCACCAAAATGAAACCGCACCAGACCGCTGCCAAGGTTGTGTTCGTTGCAGCTTTTGACTCAGAATTTGGCTTCTCTTTGAGAGAAAGAAAGCTAGCCACTCTGGATGATGCTCAGACTGATGCACTGGAGCTTGAGGCAAACTTTTCCTCCACTGGTAAATCCAAGGGTAGATCTGAGCAGGATACGAGAAGGAGGGGAAAGGAAGAGGTATCCACCTTGAGCCAAGATAGAGATTCGGTTAATGACAGGATTGAGGAGATGAACAAGATGATCAAGAATCTCTTGAGAAAATTGGTGAAACTTGAAATGGAGGCCAAGAATTTCCAAAACGCTCCAAACAGAGGCTTTAACCCTCAATACAGAAAACCCCCCTTGGGGACAGAAGGAGCAGCAAGATCAAGTGCCACATCCTCTATACTTGGAAGGGCAAGTAGAGGGTTCTAATGAAGACAATTCTTACGAACAAGAGGAGGCATACCTTTCTTTCTCAAACAATGATGATGTTGAATGTCTGGTACATGGGAGTGAAGAAGTGGAGGTAGCACACACAGAAGTGAAAGCTAATGAAGACACCGAAGATCCAGAAATTGATGACTATTGCAAGCAGTTCGTTGATTTGATGCAAGCGCAGTTCAATAGAAGATATGATCTCAGGTCTTCCAGAAAGAGAACCCGTACTCAGGATCAGGAGGAGGACACACCACAGGAAGAGGCACCAGCTCAGAAGGAGGCAAATCCTCAAAAGATCCCAGACAAAGGTAAGAGGCCCCTTAACCAACCTTTACAATCCGCTGATCAATTACCTTCATCTTCACAAGTGTCTACACCTCCTAATGTCAAGCCAATATTAAAAGAAGTAAAAATTCTCCCTCCGAAAAAATACTCCAAAGATAAAGAACCAAAAGAGGTTTCAGTGGATATGTCCTCCTCTGCTTTCAGTCTACAGAAGGAGCTTGAGAAAGTGAAAATCCCAGTCCCCTTGACCGAGTTGTTAAAACAGCCCGCATATCAGTCCCAAGTCACTTCATTTATGCTCCCTCCAGAAGTAATAAACGTTCCAGATAGTCTTAACCTTCAGGAGGAAAGACCTATGGTAGTTTTTGGCCCACATGTCGAAGAGTTAGATGCTACCACCCCTCCTTTTTATGTGTCTTTGGTAATACATGACTTGCTGCTGCATAACTGCATGTTAGATTCAGGAGCCTCTCATAATCTTTTACCCCTCTAAGTCATGGAGCAACTAGGACTACAGATCACTCGTCCATACAAAGACCTTTACTCATTTGACTCCAAAAGAGTTAAGTGCCTAGGCATGATAAAAGATTTGGTGGTCAACCTGGCTCAAATCCCAACAAAAAGTGTAGTGATGGATATAGTGGTGGCTAACATCCCAGCTCGCTTTGGCATGTTACTGTCAAGATCTTGGGGGACCAAAATTGGTGGATCGATCAAGCTAGATCTGACCTATGCCACTATCCCTGTATTTGGTGGGCAAGAGAGGAGGCTGTATCGGGAAACCAGATTTGTCAAGACAATCACCAAGGCAGATGATCCAGTTAATTCTCCGGTTTATAGCAGGGAGGGGGATTTCTCATGTCTAATGCTGGAGGAAGATCAAGAGTATGCACATGAGCCATCATTTTTCCAGATCAAGACAGAACAATTCATAGAGAGTCCCGAATCAGAAATCTGGACACTCCACTTTGATGGGGCCAATTCTAGGGAAGGAAATGGAGCTGGGGTGTTATTGATTTCGCCTACAGGTAGATGGGTGCTTCTATCTTTCAAGCTGGAGTATGAAGCCACAAATAACGAGGCCAAGTACGAAGCACTCCTACTAGGGTTGCAGATAGCCAGGAGTATGAACATACGAAGTTTAAAAGTTCTGGGAGATTCAGAACTAGTAGTCAGGCAGGTGAGAAATCAGTGTCAAGCAAAGCATCCTAGGCTGAGGGCCTATAGGGACGAAGTGTGGGATCTAGTGGAGAACTTATTCTTGGCATTTAATATCCAGTTCATGCCCTGAGAGAAAAATAGAATGGCTGACTCCCTGGCAGTGGCTGCCAGTACGTTTCGCCCACCTCAGAATCCTCTGTTGAGATATGAGATCGAAGTACGATATCGACCATCAATCCCAGAAAATATCAAACACTGGCAAGTATTCGAAGATGAAGATCAGGTGAAGAGATTTTTGGAAACAGTTGGGGAATTTTCAAACATGGAGATTGATAGTGGTGAAGAGGAAGAGGCCGATGATGCTTCTAGAGATGAGGGGGAAGAGAAGGTAGCTGGCCACAAATTTCTGCAGTTGAAAGGAAATGTCATTCCCAGAGGACTAGTGCCTTTAGAAAGGCTTTTTAACAAGAATGATGTTCCATTACGGCCAAACAAAGTTGTAGAGGAGAACCAGGTGGAAGACCCGAATCTAGGCACTAAGGCTGACCCTAAAATTGTAAAGCTGTCTAAAAAGGTCCCGGAAGAATATAAACAGTTGTATCAGAAGTTATTTCAGACCTATAAAGATGTGTTTGCCTGGTCTTATCAAGACCTAAAAACCTTCGATGTCAGCATTATGCAGCATAAAATTCCATTGAAGGGAGATGCAAAACCGCATAAGCAGAAGCTCAGACAGATCAATCCCCTATTGTTACCTTCTATTGAGAAAGAAATTAAGAAACTGCTGAAGGCTAAAATCATTGTACCATTAAGGTATTCTGAGTGGGTGGCAAACTTAGTCCCGGTGAGGAAGAAGAATGGAGAAATAAGGTTATGTGTTGACTTTAGGAATCTGAACAGAGCGTCCTTAAAGGATAATTATCCATTTCCAAAGATGGACCACATCTTGCAGAAAGTGGTAGGAGCATCCCAAATGTTGATGATGGATGGATTTTCTGGGTACAATCAGGTGGCTGTACTGCCAGAGGATCAAAAGAAGACGACCTTCACCACTCCTTGGGGAACGTTTATGTATGCCAGGATGCCTTTTGGGCTGATTAATGTAGGGGCCACTTTTCAGAGGGCCATCGATATTGCTTTTATTGGAGAACAGGATCAGTTCGTGGTGGTATACCTGGACGACATTACTGTGTTTTCAAAGGACGATGCAGAGCACATAGAGCACATATGCAGAACCTTTGAGAAGTGTAGAAAGTATGGCCTCTCCCTTAACCCACAGAAGTCGTTATTTGCACTAGAAGAGGGAAAGCTCTTGGGACATATAGTTACCAGAGATGGAGTGAAGATTGACCCCAAGAGAGTAGAAATTATAAACGGTATTTCCCTGCCCAGAAACAAAAAGGAAGTTCAGGTGTTCCTAGGTCGTATAAAATTCCTAAGGAGATTCATCCCTAACTATGCTGAGATAGTTAGGCACATAACTGATATGCTAAAAAAGAATAATGAGGTGAAATGGTCACCAGAGTCAAGAGAAGCCTTTGCCAGAATTAAAAATGCGTTCGCTAAAGCCCCTGTGTTACCCAGGCCAGATTATGCCAAATCGTTCATGATCTTCTCCTTTGCATCCCCTCATACAGTAGCTGGAGTTTTGTTGCAGAAAAATGAAGAGGGGTATGAAAAACGTATTTCCTTCTTAAGTCAGGTGCTTCGGGATGCTGAACTGAAATATAACATATTGGAGAAGCAAGCGTACGCTCTGGTGAAATCCCTCAAAGCTTTCCGTATGTACGTTTTGCAGTCCCATGTCACTGCATTTGTTCCTACAATAGCTGTTAAAGACATTCTTATCCAGGGGGACAGTGAAGGAAAAGGAGGAAAATGGATAGCCAAAATATAGGAATATGAGTTAGATATCCGTCCTACCAAATTAATCAAGGGGCAAGGTTTAGCCAAGATCCTGTCTGAATGAAATTGTCAGGCCCTAGGTATCAGTTTTTCTATGATAGAAAATGAAGATTCTAGGGGAAAGGAGGAAGCACAGAGAATAGAAATAGCCTCCCAGAAGATACATATGAAGTACCTCATCAGTCCATGGTACAAAGAGGTGGTAGAATATCTTCTAACCCTCAGGTGCCCACCCATTTGTAACAAAACCAAGTACAAATCACTGAGGTTGAGGTCGCAAAATTATGTCATTGCAAACGGTCAGTTGTATTGGCGAGATCCTTCTGGTATTCTACTCCTGTGTCTTACGGAAGAAGAGGTAGAAGGTATAATGGCTAAGTTTCATGAAGGAATCTGCGGGGGCCATTACAGTTGGAGAGCTACGGCTCACAAGACTCTAAAAGCCAGTTTTTTCTGGCCTAAACTATTTGGGGATGTGTTTGCCCGAGTCAAAGCTTGTGAGAAGTGCCAAAGATTTTTCGAGAGATAGAAACTAGCACCCCTCCCCATGATACTGGTCCACGTAGATGAGCCTTTCTAGCAGTGGGGAATTGACTTCATAGGAGAAGTACACCCCCCTTCAAGTGGACAACATAAATGGATCTTAACTGCCACAGATTACTTTACAAAATGGGTGGACGCTATACCTGCTACGAATGCAACTGACGCTGTGGTAATAAAATTCATGGAGGAGCATATCATATCCAGGTTCAGGTGTCCCGCTAAGATAGTAACTGAAAACGCACAAGCCTTTAAATCCACAAAATTTGTCAACTTTTTCCAGCAGTATAATATTGCAATGGGTCACTCTATGGCTTACTACCCCCAAGGGAATGGCCTTGCAGAGTCCTCAAATAAAACTCTGGTTCGAGCACTAAAGAAGACTATGAACGAGAATCAGAAGAATTGGGATTCTCAGCTGAAATTCGCTCTGTGGGAAAACTGAATTACTAGCAAAAGGGAAACCGGGAAGTCCCCATATGAACTAGTTTATGGGAGAGCAACAGTTTTTCCTGTGCAATTGGCTTTACTGGTAGCTCGGTTCATGCAAGAAATTCAAGAGGAGCCTGACGATGTAACTAGGAGGATTAATCAGTTGGTGGAGCTAGAAGAAACACGAAGTCAGGTGAGTCAGAAGCTGATTAAATATCAGGAGAAAATGAAGGATCTTTTTGACCAACATGCCAAAGACAGAAAATTACAGGTAGGAGATATGGTGCTCAGATGGGACATTCGAAGGGCAGATAAAGGGAAGCACGGAAAATTCGATCCCCTCTGGTTTGGCCCTTTCAAAATCACAGAGCAAGGTGGCAACAATACTTTTAGGTTGGAGAATTTGCAGGGGGATTTGCTGGACGCCCCTGTTAATGGTCAATTCCTCAAGCCTTATTTCCAGTACTGATCTGGGCCGGGGAAGCCCGATGTATCATATTGTATACTATTTCCTATTTTAAGTGTTGTTTGAACAATGTTTGTTTGTTGATGAATCATGAGAAGAAGAGGTAAAAGCCGAAAGGAACGAGAAGTGGCATTCATAGAAGATAAACAGTGGTCTGCGTAGTTCTCGACACATTCAAGGATTAACGTGCTATCCCCAGCTGGAGCCAATGTTGTTCAATATTTAACATAAGCCATTGGTTTATTAAATGTTGATAAGTCATGCACTGATGTCATGGGGTCGAAATGAAACAAGGTAAGAGATGTCATGTGCCTAAAAGCTAGAGGCGGAAGTAATATGGAAGGGCTGATGTATAAAGTAAAAGGGGTAGCGGAAATACCAAAAGTGAAATTATGTGGTACGAAGAGCGCACAAAAAATATATTAAAGGAATTGCTAGTTTACGAATATCCATGCAAGGGAATGTTGCAGTTGGGAATTTCCCCGAGGGTCGAGCAGCGAGAGTGGGAAGAGGCCCATACCCCCGCGGAGTTGCAATAACGTGACGTGGTGGGGACCCAAGGTCAGAATGAAGTGGTAAGAGTAGGGCGCGGAGATGTGGTGACGTGGCGGAACGCAATGTGGGCCCTTACAACTGGTAGGTTACGTATTCAATTCGCTTTTGGGGATGATATGTTTCAAGAAA
Source organism: Pinus albicaulis (assembly GCA_034641835.2). Lineage (NCBI taxonomy): Eukaryota > Viridiplantae > Streptophyta > Pinopsida > Pinales > Pinaceae > Pinus > Pinus albicaulis. Next base: position 27,237 of record JAXQQM020070985.1, read on the forward strand.
TCATATGGCGCATGCGACAAAGAGGTAAGGTAAGTCCTAGATGAGATGGTACTGAGGCTCATACCAGTATTAAACCCGGCACACAGTGTTCACTTGTCCCCAAATAACGCCCAATCCCTACACGCCGCGTGCCCCACTATCAGTGTCCTTACGACACTTACCCTGTTTATTTCAACTCTACCCCTTTTTCCCTCAGAATTACCAGTTTTAGACAACAGTTTCCCATATTTTACCACGGTAAAAGTCTCAGGTCTTCCAGTTACAGTATATACCAAGCGGGAACAAGTACCAGGTCTACCCAATCATCACCAGACTACCCTTCGCGTCGCTTTCCCAAGAAAATTTACCTACTGTGTAGGTACTCTGTCCATTACATTCCCTCTGTTTTCCTTTCATTTTTTTTTTTCAGATTGCATATGTCAGTCATGGGAAGGGGCACACCCAAGAAAAATGAACCAGAGACCCCCCAGGTCTGAGATCATTTCAGCCGTAACAGAGCAATGGGAGTTTCTGAAAGTCATCGAGGAGATGAAATCCTCAGTACTCTATCTCAGGAGGTGATTTTAGGAAGGGGATCTCGATTCGGTCAACAGAGCTCAGTGCGCCAGGGAATATGTGTCATTATTGAAAGGGCTGAGGGCTAACGAAGCAGAGCAGCATGGCATAGTCAGCCGGCATAAGGAAGCCTTAGAATGCCAGAAAATCATTGATAAGGAATCGGCTCGCATCGTGGCTTCGAAGGCCTTGCAGCAGTTGGTTTACAGCGTGGACCGGTTTGATGTGGTTTGGACCGAGATTGCAACGGCAGGGATTCTGACGTGCTGGGACTCCACCACCCCTTCCATGATGCGACCATTACCGGAATATGAAGCATGCTTAAAGTAAGAAAGGGACCGGACAAATGTCCTGTCAGATAAAGCCACCCGGCTCAAAGCCGAAACCATGGTTGCATCTCTCTGCCCAGTGTTTGCCCTCCTTCACTTGTTAAAACATAAAATTCCTACCGAGGCAAATCCGAGTGACCTCACTGAGGCCTTCATTAGGGTAGAAGGATTTGCAACGATGCCTGATCCTACCGTGGACAGTCAGCAGAGGTGCGCCCAGTTTGTCAGCCAAATTGCCAGTTCATCTGCAAACGTGCCGCCACCAATATCAGCAATAGCCTCGACCCCTTCTCACAAATGATGCATTGTTATTTCATGATTCGGCCCTCACGGCCTTTTTACTTTTTATCTTAGTTAGTATTTTCAAGTTTCAGGTGGAATTTACATTTCACCACAGCAATTTAATTTTACTTACACTATTATACAATTTTGGTTTTAAAATGGCCGAGCGCCTAACAGCAGAGGATGAGTGGTTTTTATTCCTCAACATGTTTTTTTGTTACTTTGACAAGGACTTCTAATAAATTCCTAGCACACGAGGAAGATATTTTCCCAAAATATCTTCTCGCCCATGTATAGAGGGTCCTATATAAACAAGAATAGCAGAGAACACCAGGTTCCAGATTTTATCAGAAAAACTATGTTGTAAGAGAATTTTGTATGGATTTTTTGTTTAACTCTTGCATGAAGGTCCAGAGCCCATTGGGTTTCGATGGAAAGGAGTTTCATTTGTAAGGAGGATTCTAGTCTTTGATATCTTATAGAACGTAACTTCTCCCTTATGTGTCGACTAATTGTTCATCTTGTTTCAGCCGCTTTTCTTGTATCATGTTTTGGAATGCGAGCAACTCATTGGTTTTAATGTGAATTTATCCTAGTTGATACTCATGTTAGAATCAATCTAGCGCTTTAAATATAGCTCATGCATGATATTGTTCCATTCTCACAACACCCATACTTCTGCTATATTGGTTTCAATGTGATGTTATTTTGGAATACTCTATTATTGTGAATGGATTCTTAAATAGATAAGCCCATTACATGGTGACAGGTGTCCTGCACATTTGCACAACAATATTTTCTCATCCTTTCCACATTGTGAACATTCCATAGATTACTTATTTCCCCTTAAGTATTGTTGAACTGACCCTTCTTTACCGTGAATTGTTTTAATTGTCCGATGCCTTTGCGTAAGAGTTTTACACTTTGCCTCCGCAACATAATCTCAGCACAACCGAAATTTTATAACCATTCGAATTTGAAATTCTCATATAAATGAAAGCATGAGAGCCCAAATCACAGTTGTTCCAAAGGACATTACATTACTTTTCTCTCTCACGTTAATATGTTCCGAGACCACTTTTCACAACTCAAGGTCATTTCTAGGATTGATGTCATTATGAAAACTACAGGTGGTAAAATTCATACTTCAAAACAGCATGTACAATTAAACCCAAATTCTAACCTTACCAATACACTTATAAGTATTTGAATCCACTTTCGACCTTTCTACAATAAAATTTCTTCTCAGCTGAAGGCTCAATCTAAATTCACTTTCTCGGGCAATTTCAATTAATAATGATGTTTAAGCTCTTTTAATCAAGGTTAGAGCCATACAAATGTTTCATTTATTTGAGTTCAATTTTGCTTTAAATAAGTTCTTCTAGGGCCATATCTTAATCTCAAAGTACTCAACTACTCATTCAAACCATTTGGGATCAAGCATTAAGTGTTTGTGAACCAACATTTCAACCTTTAAATCGACATTCAAATTTTTATGATATCAACAACCATTAGACATTTACCAACTCAATGTTAATATTTCTAGTTTTGCTATACATTGGATTCTACATATTGAAATATCGTTTTACCAAATAACAATGCTAACCATACTTTTTATTGTTATCCCATGCAATTTTAAAGCATTGTCATTGATACCCATGCCACCCGATCAAACAATAATCACATTTTTTTTTTTATAGAACTCTAAACTCACAAAAATGTAATGGCTATATTCTAAAACTGCCTATTGCCGTGTTTGACCCCAGAACACTATCGCATTTTTTCCTGTGAAACAACTTACCATCTTTTTTTGTGATGAACATCACTATGGATTTGGGAAAACCACCGCTAACTATTCAAAATCATGGTTCCATCACCAAACCGCTTCTCTCCACGTTAATGCTATGATTTCCACCGATATCAAATCACAAAGAGTTCAGTGAAAGACTTAAATATGCTCAATGTCTTAGAGTTAACATTACCCGCGTCCTTCATAAAACCTCATCGATTCCCCATTGGACTATTCGCACGAGGTTAAAACACCCTTCAAGATTCCAACTACCATCAAACCATGGGTTGTGTATTTAAGACAAACCGAGACCACTAACACAATCGATACTCTCCTTTCTCATGCAACTTTCAATAGCATGGTCACGTAAGAAATCGATCCTGATAAAACGGAATGGTAGTTCCGTCCAGGGCTTCAACCACTAACCAAGAGCTGTCTGCCTCTTCTTCACACAGGTCTAGTACATAGTTTCAATCTTACCAATGTTTCTAAGAAGATACATTGGATAATTTCGCATGATCCTCCTCTTTCACAAATGCCGACATACATTCAATTGCACATCCAGATTAACACCGAACACATATAATCTAGGAATCTAAAAAGAACCAAAGTCTCATTCATACGTATATTTCATACCTCGATTCAATTCGGAATGCACCCAACTTATCATACATAAACGAGACAGTAATTTATTACTTCACCGGAATCAATCCTTTCGAATGATTGATTCACCCAATTTGCAAGTCACATAACCCACACAATGCTACCCAATCGTAAATCTTTACCTAAAATTTTTCCGTATAAATAAAAATAAGTAATTACAAACTTACTTCCCTTCCGTGGCCCGATCTTCAATTCAATGGCCTTCTACTCACCACTCTACACCGAACTCCTTGTCCACTCTCAGGATTCATCTTCTTAATGCCAATTAGGATTACATTTACATACAGGCAGTACTGAGTTTGCATTCGTATCCCCGAATAACTCAACAAACACTTAAAATTCTCAATTTCCTAAACCTACACCAATTCCCTAGATTATCCGAAATTGACTCTAATTCACTCAAATTCCACCATCTTCACATTCCCGACTAACCAAATTTCGTTATCCAATCATTTGAGGACAATGACATTGTCTCTCCACATTTAATTAAAAGTCACTCAAACATGAATAATTACATAGGAAATTAAAAACAGACCCCCCTTATGTTCACAAAAACAAAGTGCTTTTGGGACCCAGAATTTCGCATCGTACCCTCTAAGGTCAAAATTATTCATGAGATCTCGATCCGTGCCTTTAATCTCCGCCTCCCAGACCCCAAGCCTGCCTGTCCAACAGCCTACATCATCCTTCAACTATTCTTTCCAGCTCCATATATCTTGTTACATCTTACCTCCAACTATGCTTGCCAATCTCTTCTTGCTTTTTCCTTACCTAAATTTCTCTACCTTCATCATTCCATTGCTTCCAGACACCTCTTCATCATCGCTCTCTCCGATTCTTTCAACTTCATGTCTAGCTTATCTTCTAGTTGGTAACTTTCTGTTTCTTGTTATCGTCTTTCAACTCGTTATCGTTCGTTGTTGTTGCTATTACTTCCTTCCTCATAACAATACTGATGTCATACTGGCTAACAAGGTTCTACCCATCATAATAATATTATTTTTACTCCTACGCATCTCACCCTACACGTTCAGCCTTCCACCATAGATGTTGCTAACGTTAAATGTTGCCTCCATTTATACTCTCCCCCTATTGTTGCTGCTCTAAAAATTCATGTCCCTCTACAAAAATTCCCTTTTCTCTGTCACTTCAAACTTACCTTTAAAAATTAAACTATCTTTTATTTCTTAACCCAGAACATAACTAATTACTTCTCCTTGTATACTAGTAAGTATACTTAGCTTCTCATAAACTATCCCTCCATTTCTTCCACAGCTTTAGGCAATCTCATTCTAGTGTTTGCAATCCTTCTCTTGTTTAATGTTTCCTTAAACATTTCACCAAGACCAACTGAAATTTGTTTCTGCACTCCCAATATGCTCCAAATTAAATTCGCATCTTCTTCTTCTTCTTGGACAATATTCAAAAGAATTGTCTTTCATCCTCTTTAGCTGAATTTCACAATCAAATCAATATCTTCAACCACCGTATCCTCGTCTTCATCGAATAGAACTTTGATTCTTCATCACCGTGTCGATTCCAAAAGCCAGCCCCACAGCGTTTCTTCGCCCATCGTACAAGCTGACCTTCCTTGTCACTAACAAGAATAAATTTCTCTTCGTATATTAGAGGATCGTTCACCTTCTTTCTCTACAACAGCTTCTTCTTTTCTCAAGAAAATCAAAATGAGCGATTTCACCTACCCATGTAAAAACAACAAAAGTTTTCCAGTGTCAAAATCACAAGACCCAATGGTCTCACTACCATTCACTACCACCTTCTCTCCCAGCCCCCCAAGTCTTCTTCGTGACTCGAAAATCTTCGCCTATTTTTTCTCAAGCAATTTTCTTCTAGAGTTATCTCCACCGTTTCCAATGGCAGCAATGATGATCCTTTCACCAAAGTTTGTACCAACATAGTTTCTCTTCATTCAATTATCTAACAATATTCGTTGGTTGTCCCTTTCGCCCATGATTAATACACATGAATTATCCATTAAAATTATGTCTCAATACTCTCTTTCCTCCTGATACATACCGCATGTTGTTCCAAGTTTTCTTCCAATTTTCCGTATGCTATCGGTATGCTCGTATTTCAACTTTCATGAGACCTGCTGCCTAGTCTCTTCTCCATCACCCGCTTTCATGAACACTACCCAAGCAATAATCTTCCGCTTTTGCTTCTCATCAAATTATCCTATGCATAGGTCCTCTGCCTCAAATTTCTTCTTGAAATTCCAACCTTCAGTAATAACCTGCACTTAAATTAGAGTAGATTTTGGGAACCTCCACACCCTTTTTATAATCTTTTTGCTATCAGACCAATCATCAACCGGTCCTTCTCTCTCCGCCCTCAATATTCTCACTTCTATTCTCATTGACCCTTCTGCCTCAGCCTCCTAGGATTCCAGCCATTCCCGCATTGATCCTAACATATTTCATTCAATTTCTCCTTGTTGTAAACTTTAAAGTTTTTTCATCTCACCGTGATGTACCGCAAACATACACAAATTCTTTTTTGTTTTTAAAACCAGGTGATTTTTCAGCCTTGGTTTCTTTCTCAAGTGCTCTCTTTGAACAAATTTAAATGGAATCTTCAAATTCCATCCTCGATCATGAACTCGAGTTCTCTCTGAACTCACTCTCACAATTGTTTATCGAAAAATACAAGTCTTCACATCATCCAACGATTCCAGACTTCATTTTGTCAACTCAAGAAATCACCCATGATTTTCTTCTTCAAGGAGACAAATTTCTTGTCGCTAAGCTCAATGTGATTCGTAAGATCCTTCAGATCCGCATTTTCGACATGTACCTATTCCGTCTACAAACAACTTCTTTTTCTTAAATCCCGACCGCACCGAGCTCCTCTTCGTTACAATCTCCTTTTTCTCAACCTTGAATCGTAGCTGAGCCTCCTATTTACCTCTTCTTCATGAGCTAAATTCAACTCTTTGTTTTCCTCTATCATCCTCTCTAGTTTATTAAACTGCTTCATGATCTCACTACTCTTTCCATATTCTGACCAACTGACCATCGCCTGGTGCCATTTTCCTCTGGCATCCGCTTTCTTTTTCCGTCAGGCTTCCTTCCTTAACCTCTCATAATCGCTACACTATCAACAGCTATATTCTCCTCCATGAGTTCTCACTCATCACCGTACCTGCTCTCCGCAACACCAATCTCTCCGCCCTTCACCTCACCAACTTTCCTTCAAACTGGCTTTTAACAAGATCGGTTCTCTATCTCACCACAACCCTTTTGAGAACTCTCTTCGCTTCTCTCTTAGTTTACCTATGAATTTTAGAATGCTCATTCAAATCTTCTTTAACTTCATGTCTCAGCTATGATTTTCTTCTTCACTTTATAATCCCCTTTTTCACCTTTAGTCGAACACCGCTCTCAAAGCTATGATATGTTTAACATATTTCTTCAATTGCTCCTCGGGCAGTAATCAATTTCGTGAAACAATTTTTCAAACCCGTAGCAAACAATCGCTTAATGAACTCGCCTTTCCGATAACACCGCAATTGTTCTCCTTTGGTTCCAATTTTTTTAGCTTAATATCAAGTTCATTCGCCATCATCATCAAAACTTTGTTCTTCGTTCATATTCGCAAATTCGATGATTCTTGCCATCATAATTTGAAAACTCGTATTTAAAATTTTTTACTCCGCAAGATCCCCTCGCATGAACTTGTTCTTCATCCATCTTTGCAAATCCTATTCACCCAAGAACTGTATCTTTTTGCATATCATATATTAAATCTGATCTTCCTCTCTCATCACATGCACTTGTCTTGTATTAAAAATCCTTTACTCAAACAAGAGGTATTTCTAGCTCGATACCACATGATGTCGGGAAACCAACTTAGAACTGTAATCTTTCAATCTCTACATATAGAAAAATGCACTCCAAGTTTTGTCTTTGCATAATTTTAAACCCTGCAACTCAACAATTCCAACTTTCTATCCCGGCAATCTTACAACTACACTAAGCTAAATTTAGAATTTTATGGTTAAAACCCAAACTATCCACCTTAGAATTGTCATTAACCTACAAGCTTCAATTTCAATTAACATGTAATATGAACTAACATATGTGTAAACTATACTTAATAAAATGCACAATTAAACCCAAAATTATAGCCTGAATAATACACTTATAAGTATTCAAATCCAAGATTTTGACTACAATAAAACGTCTACTACTTTGGCCCAGAACTTAAATTCATTTTCTGCTTAGAAAATAATCAACACAGAATGATTTCAAGATTCTTTTAATCACAACAAAACTCACACAAAATGTTTCATTTATTTGAGTCTGAATCTTTATTTTAAATAAGAAGCTCTAGGGCCATATCTTTAATCTCGTATTACCTCCAACTACTCATTCGAAACCATTTTGGACCAATACCATAAGCTCAGAACCAACATTCATAGAACTTTTAAACCTATATCCAACTTTTTTATGGATATCAACAAATTATTAGAGTGATTAATTAATCAATTAATCTTTCCCCAGCCTACATTATGCTTGATTTCATATATTATGTTATCGCTATCAACAGTTAACATTGTCCTGAAGGGTCATTATCCTACCACCTGAAAACAGTTTTCTATTGATCTTTGATGCCACCTGATTGAACAATAATTGCATTTTTTTTTTTACAAAAATTAAACTTCACAAAAATGCAATGGTCACATTTTAAAAAACTACCAATTTCCACAGAATTCCTAGAACATTATTGCATTTTTTCCAAACAAAATAACTTACCATATTTTTACATGCGAAGACCACTTATGGATTTGAAAACCGCCTACTATCTACAATCATGGTTCTGTTTCACTTAAACCCATCTTCACATTAATGTCGTACTCTACCCATATAAAATCAAGCAAAGAGTTCAAATGAAAGACTTAAAGAACGTTCAACAATGAGCACATTACCTTAGACTTATAAAACCTCACCGATTCCCATTGACTATTCGCACGATAAGAAACAATTTCAAGATTCAATCACAACAAACTATGGGTTGTGGCTTTCATATGAAATCCGAGATCGATTAACACAACCAATACTTCCTTCTCCTACAAATTAATAGCATGTAATAACGTAAGAAATCTAACTTGGATCAATGAACAGTAGTTTCATTCCAGTTCAACCATTTTAATCCTGAGCCGTTCGCTCCTTCTTCACACAGGCTCATATATAGTTTCGACTCATCAATGTTTTCAAATGACAGACCAGAGGAATTTCTAAAAGACAAGATCCTCTCTTTCACAAATGATGATATACATTCAATTACACATCCATATTAACATCGATTACATACAATTCAGAATCTCAAAAGAACCAAAAGTCTCATTCATACACACATTGATTTACACCGATTCAATCTTGAATGTACCCAAATTATCATACATAAACTAAGACAAAAATAATTTATTACTTCACTACAATGATCCTTTCAAGACCATCCACCTAAATTTTCAAGTCACATAACCTGCCACAATCTCATGCACGAACCAAATTTAACCTGAAATTATTCGTATAAAACAAAAAATAAGTGCATCGATAAACTTACTGGTCGGTCGTATCTTCAATTCGATGGCTCTCTACCTCACCACCGTACAAACAACCCCTCGTCTACCTCGTACTCATTCCGTTTTAATAATTAGGTTTACATTTATACAAGAAAGTAATGAATTTATTTAGTTCTCCCGACACCTGCTAACAAAATACTTAAAATTTTGATTTCAAACCTGTAACACCACCCCTATATTATCTAAAATCGAATCTAATTCACTCCTAAATATGACTCGTCTCTTCACATTCCGTAACAATCAAATTCTCTAGCCCAAATCATTTCCAGAGATATTACATTGTTCCTCCATATTCAATTAAAAGTCACTCAAATATGAATAATACATAGGAAATTAAAAGCCATGCAGGATTCCTCATGTCTTATAAAAATAAGCGAAAGTGCTGGAACTTAATGCTCACATCGAAACAACATTTTCAAGGGATCATGAATATGAATTACCAAGTTTTCTGGGATTGAGAGTAAATGTCAAGAGTCCAAAGGAGCACCGTAGGATGGAGGTTCCGAAGCGGCAATGAGTTCACACACCCTAACTTCAATCGCACTCAAAGGCACCTAATCTCCCAAGGAATCAATTATACCTTGTGCGATGAATAATCCATGGTCATCGTACCAAGAATTACATGAATCCTAACAATATTCAGGAGAGGAAGAGGAAAATACCCATGAGTGTGCGGGCAGATCTTGAAGGCCTGCTCACGCTCTCGTAGTATGAATTCGTATTCATATACGGAACATTTGTCCTTTGAAGAATAGGTGAAGAACATAATCGATCAATATTAACAATATTTCCTTCATGTGAACAAAATACAGATGATGTAATAATAATAAACATGGCATGATCTGTCCATCATAGAATATTATAATTGAGCTAGTGTCAATAACCTCTTCGACTCCCATACTGGATGCACTTCTCTGGGTGAATGGTAACCATATACAATTTAAAATAGCTTGGATTATCTTCCATCAAATGATTCTAGGGAATTAGTGATGAATTCGTGGCCTAGAATGATGGCTTCAACATAAATACATATGACAGTGGACACCTTTTTCCACAACTACTCGAAGGAATGTCGGCACTAATAATAATAATCTGAATAATGAGCGAATCAAGCGGCAGAAGTCAAAGAACAAATTTTCAGATCGAAATAAAATAAGGCTACATTTGCAGGATCAATCCCGCCAATCACGTATAACAAAGCCTTCACCGTGATGACGCCTCCGACAGCCTTAATTCGGTACATTACGTACCCGGTGGCCGAGCCAAATCCTCAACAACATTGTAATGGTGAGAAGCACAGTGCTGGGATTACAAGAAGACTTGTGGAGGACACCTTTAAAAGGCCAACAGCGCATCGTCTTTCTAACTTCAAGAGGACCCGGGTCAGTGATGGAGGAGGACCATCAATGATCTCCTTCCCCACGACCGACAAGATCCAAATACAATCTTTCAACCTAGCATAACAGAACAGCGTGCTCCCAACCATTCATCACAGAACACTAGAGAGCCAAATGGGGCAGAGGACTGAGAAAGCAAGTCTGCCCATCCCAGTGCCTGTCGAGATGGGAAAGGTTATTTAGAAATGGCTGCAGTTCCTTGGTGCCTTTGAGAAATTGGGCTCACTTCGGACCACGAGGAGCGCTCCTCAGTGTTTTCGTCAGCGCACTGCCATGCGCTTGCCTGCAATGAGAAGTCCATCACCAAAGACTAGGTTTCTAGAATCCTATTTTTGGGTATCGTCTTTGGCTTTACCTTTACCCTTATTTTTACCTTTAGAAGTATTATCCTGAGATTACTCAATGAACACCCTATGGTGTTTACTAGAATTCGAGAACGTAGAACTGGCGGCTATTGAAGAACCAGATTTTGGCTTCCTTAGGTTTGAAGATGAAGAATTTTGAGAATTCTAAGACACATAACTGAATAACACTACCCATTTATTGGGAGTCGCTAATGGCTTCAGGGGGAAGTTCCAGCCTGTGACCTTCACTGTGCAAAGATATCAGGCAAGGAACAAAGCCACCCGAGAGCACACAAGATCAAGGTGCACGTCTAGGCGAAGAAATGGCTATTCCTCGGTTACACATGCCCCTGCTAGCCATGTCTTTGGTATTCCCATCGTACAAAGGAGGTGGTAAAACCAATGAGTTAGAAGCCAGAAGCTAATCAGAATTTCAAATTCTGATCACGCAACGGATGACGCCACTCATGAACATGATCCCGAGACATGAGTAGTTTCACTCCTCTCGTTCAATGAGTGAGGAGGAAAAGTCCACCATTGGGTCAGACCATAATTTAAAAATGCATATGAATGTTGCCAGTTGCAAGAATTGAAATCTTTAGAAGATACCATGAGACAAACTCAATGTACCACTTCTACATCACTAGAAGAGTTCGGGCGGAAAATACGCAGTTCAATAGAATCGTCAACCTCGAAAGAGTTAGATAATACCAAAATGTAGCCACAATTATTAAATGAAGCCCTACCAGACTTGCTCAAAATTTAGACACCATTATAACCTTAATAAACCGTAAGGCTAATACTAGCAGAATAATGGGATTGTTCGTCATCCTTGATACACTCTAATTACAACATAGCAAGAAACAAGAATTGGTATTGAAAGTCAGTCAGAAGGCCTTGACAACAACCTTCACAGGCACAACTCATCCAGTCTGCCAAGTTAAGGATCTGATTCCCTACACATTCGCCCCTGAGGATTCAAGACCAGGTGATTAGAAGCAGGACAAGCCGCTGATACCTCCGGTTGAGGACCGAGATGTCGAGCTTCGAGAGACCACCCAGGTCCTCGTTGAGGAGCGTATGGAGTTCGTTGTGGAATGGGCATGGCTTTGAGGTTGAAGACAGAGCATGTTTATCGAGGGTGCAGAACCCGAGGTGCAAGATATACCCTGGCCGCATATGAACTTCGAGGGTAGTGTTAATTTTTGCAATGACATAAAAGTAACTGTTCTGCGAAGGTGTTGAGAAGGTCAAAGCCGTAGAGAGAATGAGCTATCATAATGATGGAACCAATGAGCAAGAAAGTTGAATCGAAGCACATGGCCACCAGGGTTGGCCTTGTGGCCGTGATGGACCAGTATCGTCGAGCAACTGTGTTGACCCGCAGAAGGATCGTAGGGTTTTCCTAGTTGCACAACATTCGGGGCCTATCAAGGCTATCGTAGTCATGGTGCAACAGAAAGGTCTCGCTATGGGTGTTTTTGCCCTCGAGAGAACAAGACAGTTCCATGTTGATTTTGTCATTGACCGAAAATACCGAGAGGGCTCATGTTGGGCCAAAGGTTTCCCTTGTGGACCATATGGTTGTCCCCATCAGAGGCCACGACAAGGTAGGCCTCGAAACGCAGAAAAACTATCTTTCGATATGATCAAGAGAGGAAAATAAATCGATTACCATGCTCATCATACTAAAGTGGACATAATAAAACATAATACTTTATTAAAGACCATATTTAAAAGAGATTACTAGAGTCTTTGTATTTATCAACTCTAGAGATTTGTTGCTAAAATGTACCAACATATATTTCAAAAGTAAGATTGCCAAGAATCATAGGGGGTGGCAGTGTTAACACTATAATTGGGCATTTCCTGTGCTTAAGGAGCAATAATATCATGAATATTCAACATCTTCTCATCAAACACATAGAACTCATAGTGTGGTAGAGATAGACAAGGATTCTATGGCACGAGTTTGTGAGCTAATGGCTGTGATTATATGTGCCACAGGTAGATTGAGAAAACAATTGCTAGTAGTATCTTCATGACCAAGAGTACACTAATAGGTGTGATGAAGCCACATGTACTCATCAATTGCATTAGAACATGTAACGGTAATTTGGCGGAACTAAAGTCGAAGGCGATAGCCCCAATGAAGGAAGACCAAATTCCCGAGAAGGAGTTACCCGCAACGGATTGCAATAATGAGGCAACACCAGACATAATCTAACTCAAGGACCAATATCCAGTGGAAGTGACATCGACAGGGAGAAATGAGAAACATGAGGGACATATTTCCCGAAAAAAAGTTGATATTCGTCGAAATAGGTATTCCTTCACTACCAACAGGACTAGATGAGTCCATATCCAACTCTCGCTACAAGATATTCAAAAATATTTACCGGGTTCAGGGAGGCACATTATCACAGAAAAAAAGACGAGTTTGACGTAAGAGGAGGAAAATCTCCTTCTTCCTCAAAACTAACAAGCACTTAAGGAGTGCTGATCAACTAATCGGATTCTTAGGAGGAGATCTAGTATCAAGAGGCAGTGATGCGTACGCAGAGAATAGGGTCGTGAGATCTCGACAGCACCTAGTGGACCAAGGAGCCAAAAGAAACATCCTAGCAACCACCACTAGGAGGCGAGTGAGGATGACGAAACTGTGGTTCTCCGCCATCAGGACTGACATAAAAATGGAAAGGAAAAAAGAAAACCAACCGATGACCTCTTCAAGATCAAAACCAAGGAAAACAATGGTGCGAAGTAATAAAACTTTAATGGGCATGTGATCAGAGGTGTTTAATTTTATGACACTAAATCCATATTTTGTTGCGCCATTTTTAAAGAGTTGAGAACAGGGGCTAAAGATGACTCTAGTCGCTTTCAATTTTAAATGAGCGTGAAAGTGACAAATGATCTCTTTCCCTTCTTTTTAAAGAGTCATGAAAAAATCAAATGACTACTTCAGAATACTAAGCAAGAGGGTATACTGTGTTTCCGTGAACTCATATACACCATGGTAATCAAATGAAATAGAAAACACCAAGGAACATGCACGTGTAGGTAGTCTCCCCGAATGTCGTGTTCACAGCATCGATGAAGCATGTTGCTTACGGTGGACTCGGCCTCCTATGGATAAAATATGATTGCAACCTAGAAGTGGTCTCCCTTTACATACAATGGACGCACGGGGAGGCAAGCATGTACTAGTGCTACCCGAGTTACATATGGCTAACGCCTGCTACTAGGTTTTTGAAGATTACCGGAACACATGTGTATAGCTTCAGACCACTAAAAATGTTTCGTTAGGTTCTAGTCGTTTCTTAGGTTAATTAAATAAGTTTTAAAGGAGCTTTGGATTATGTTCCAGCTTTTTTAAGGTCCTATCGATTTTGATCTCAAAAATCCCTAAATGTAAGATATATGCAAACAAGAATACTGAGCCCAGACCAATGAATGCTAGTTATGAGAGAAGGATAGAGATCTTCAAACAAAAAGCAAACAAGGAGATTATAAGAACCACTAATGCATCTAACAATAAAAACAAAAATGAAAATCTTTCCTAGATAATCAAATGCTAGTTATGCAAAAGATTATTTCACTTTCAATGCAAAGAAAGAATGTTTATGTTTTTTTTTCAATGAAAAGAAGTACATGATGTACCTAATTACATGAAAAATGAACAAATAGGTGGTTAAGTGGCTTATAGGAATCAAAATTGAATGAATCAATAAAACACAAAACAAACATAAGAAATCACTAAACTAATGTCAGTAATCTTTCAAACCAAGAGACAAAGTTTTCAAAATGATCTTAAAAAGAAAATGTAATTCATGCTTGGAGCAATAAGGTGAAGAAACAATCAAGAACAAATTAACTGCAATCAAGGAAACCACCAAAAGATCAAGAAAACTACAATCAAGCCAAATGGACTCCGACAATAACCAAATCGACTCGATTTCCGAATAGAAGGCTTAGTTCACTAGACACCAGAAATCCCAACAACCGACACCGATAAGAAGATGAAAAAAATTGAGAAAATCAAGTCGACAACAATTAAAACAATCCCAAAGGCACAATTATGCATAAAAATAACCCGTAAATAAGCACAATTGACCAAATGACTCATCATGAGGTCAAAACCAATTCCCCACAGGTTTGGCGACCTGCATATCGTAACCGTGCCACACAGGTTGCATGATTGCAAAGAGGAACTCATACTAATTGGCGGATCGAAGCCAGAGAAAAATTAAACGCCAAGCTAGATAACTATGGGAAAAAGATGAAAACTAAAAATTTAATGAGTAGGTCAACATTGACATCGGAGTCGATCAGATGAAAACTAAACAAGAAAACCGTAAAGACATATAATTTAAGCAATAATTGAAATCACCTAAAAAATCGAAAATACAAACTTCAAAGACAAATCCCTTATGAATGCTAATTTTTATGTAACTTTCTTTACAGATAAGAGATGGGATCTTTCTAATTCCTAGAGTATTTCAGGAAATGTGTAAATGCTAAAGTGTTGCTTCCTAATTATTAATTGAGTGTGGGTGATATGGTATTACTTCTGTCAGCTTTTCCATGATGATATTGTATAATTCTAGAAACATAACTTACACATCATTGCTTAGTTGAGAAAATATCAAGGAAAACTAAATCAAAATCTATCTATTTGAAATCCACTCTTCTCCACCTAAAGAAATCCTATGGCTCCAGATATTTTTTGGTTTGAGACTAGAAAACTAAAGCTTCCCACCTTTTCTTTACACACCAAACATTTAGCAAATTTTGGAGTGAACTCAATGACATCCTACACCCTTTCAAAAACCCTGCATCCTACTTTCTAAAAATCCACCGGATTGTTTGGATTTGTACCTGCTGAGATGTCTTTTGTCCATAGCATAACGTTAGTCTCCATACCAATAGCCGCCTTTTCATGATCACTATCGAACTATGGAATATGCCCAAACCTTTTTTTCTGAGCAAAGGTGTTCAGCCTTGAAAGAACCAAAAACTAAAAATTTTAAAAATGTATAGAGTGGTATACCCTAAAATAAAATTCCAAAGGGTAAGAAAAATAAAATGGCTAAAAGCAAGAAAGAAATGAATACCAAACAAAAATAGTATCAATAAAAAAGGTGCAAACCTACAAATGCCACTACTATTTCTATTTTTTGTAAATAAGCAATTGTGTGCATATGTGCCTTGTCAAACCACAATTTATGGTTGCTCAAACTATTTAAACCTGACTGTCCATATTCAATTCTATGTTACAAGAACAGACATGTCCTGATTTGCAATGTTTTGGATCCTTGGGTATAAGTAGATGAGGTAGAGTTATTAAAAGGTGCCTGTCATTAACTGAGGCCCTCGACGTGTCAAGGGTAGAAGAGATAGATTATCACAAAAGAAAAGGTTAAAAAGGCCCACAAGTCTAAATGCACCATAGTCAGTAATAGAAATTATATAGATATAGGGTATATATATTTAAAAGTTTTATCCCAGTTAATGATGTCAAGAATGTTTTAACCTTTATTTTCATCACAAATACCCAGCAGTGAAACACCTGAAAATCATATAAAGCAAAGTCAAAATCACGATCTCCTCATCACTTCAACGTTTTAACACTTTTCTCTACATTTTGCCATTTGGAGACCAAGAAGGCTCAAGGTATTTCCTTGACTTTTTGGAGGAATTTAATCTTCATGCTCAATGATCAGCAAGACCTAAGTACTTATAATTCATCATTATAATCATTCATCTTTAACTTTTCCTTTATAACCTTTCATTTTGCTTAGGAAAATTATGCAAAATTCCAGATAGAAACATCCTTGTAAAATAACTTCATGTCCTAAGTTTGAAGTGTTGAAGATGAGATATTGGTAATTTGGCCTAGAAATTGTCACTTTCGTATGCAAAGTATTTTGTTCCTTGTCCCTTTGTCATATTAATGTTTAACTCTAGTTATTAAATCCCTAGTGAAAGTGTTCTTTATCCCCAAGTATAACAACTCCTTTTACATAAATATCCAAAACTTCATTATAAAAAGTTTAACCAAAAGTATTTATTTCCTGCATTCAAAATAAAACCCAATATACAACCCTTCGGGGTTAAAATATATTGTTATATAATACCCCCGCCCCTATGGTAAATTAATTATACTTGCTAATTTATCATATATAAAATACATATCAAAACACACATTTAAACATATAATTCTATACAATGAATACAAAAGGAGTGGAAACCCAAGTTTATTTTTAAACCAAAACTTTTGGAAAACTCCCGTGCCACCGTGGCTCATCCACTCGGCATCCCACTCGACACTTAATCGTAATTTCACGTTCCTTATCCCGACCTTATAACCAGTGGATTAATTAGTTACTGCACCACCACAGCCTTTTTTCCACCTATTAGACGCTCCCTTTAGATGTTTTATAAAGTTAAATCGCGTTTAAAACCCCACCGGGCCCACACGATAATACCCCACCATCTCCCCGTCTTCCCACCGTTAGATCGCTCTGACATATCAACGCTCCATATCAATTCCGCCACCCGTCCTTGTCGTAGCTTTAACGCGCGGGGCTTGTACTTTGAAATAGTCCACTGCCACGCGTCCAGTCCAATGGAACTTGGCTGCCCTCTCGTTTAAAACCACCTGTCCGTTGCCGGTGCGGGGATTACCGCGCCCGCTCGCGGCCCCCCACAACACACTGCACTCGTACTAAAGTGACGCTACTCCTCAAAAACTACAAATCCTTGACTTTGGAAATAAAACAAATTTTCGTGTTTTTATGTCATTTTCATTATTTGAACGTGATCGTGCTTCCGACAAGGAATTTCAAATTTCCACCAAAATCCTCTCGTTCATTCAATTTCGCTCCGGCACTCGCCGCATCCGTGTTCACATCCTCCGCGTCGCATGATACCTCGTTAAAAGCCAGCCTTTCCTCCAAGAATGTATTTATCCTATAGCGCTTCGAACTTCAAAAGAAAGTCCGTTTTCCTTTGTTTTCCACCGGATTAGTGATTAAATCTTATCACCCAGATCATTCCCCGAGGTTTAAAATCGGGTGAATTGTTCCCCCGAAATCGCAATTGTGCTTACCTTCATTTAAATTGAAATTGCTGCCTATCAGAAGAAATCTAAACTTCGTTTTGAATCCACAAGAACTAAAATGAAGCTCCCGGCAAGGGCTCGAATGTTATCTTATCATGCCCCCACAAGAGTTAGAATATTTCTCTTTAGTAGACAAATATTTTCGATTAAAGACTCATATTTTGATGAAAGCCCTTCCAGTTATTGTCACCCAGCAGACGATTATTCAAAGGGGCAAGATGTCATTGTCAGTAACCAATTCCGAGATATCCGTATCCCCCGCTATTAATTTCCCTAGAAATTATCCACTACTATTCTAATTCATGATCCCGACTTCCGCAGAGCTGTAATATCCCTACCGCAGTGTTCTTTTCCCCATTACTCTCAAAGCTATCAATGCAGTCAGCATTTCAAATTCAGACCAAGAACTAGCACTTTTAATTATGGAAGAATTGATTGAAAAGTCTAACAAATTGACCCGCAAAAATTGGAGTCCATTTGCCAATTTCATGTTGCTCGAACACCAACCCAAGGACCTCCTCCCTATGGTTCTTATTATTTCACTAAGTTGGGAAGGCTCATCCCAAATATGATATCTTTTGTCTTGGGTTTCGAAGAACAGTGAATATGTTGACATGAGATAACCCCGCTCACGTTCATCTTTACTCCTCGGGCAACCTCCCGAAGTTAAATATGACTTTGCCTCCTTCATAGCCAATAAGATCCATGATCGGGCCCATGAGGCTAGATGATGAGAAAGTTTTTAAATATTCCTTAGTTATTTGTCATCTCATTATCTTTTATCAAATTTAAAAGTTCCCTTTCCCTATTAAAAAGCTCGATGTCAAGGGAAACACTAGGCTGCTATATTTTGGTTCTCTACATCCATTCTTCCTATAATTTCATATTCCTACACTGTAGTTCATCGATCTTTTTGCATATCCGTAACCACTCGCTATTGTGAATCCCTCCTCCAAGGCTTCCGTAATGAAATCAAGAACATTTCTGCAACTTTTCATGACCGATAAAGTTGGAGATTGGTATTTATATCAAAACCATTCAAATTATCGAATTCATGGATGTGAATTACATCCATTCAAGTTGCCAAGATATGTACCCATGAGAATTTTTGCTCTGGACTATTTCAGCAAATGAATAATTCATATGTGATCCATTTTTGTAAGTAAGAAGAAAGCCCAACCATGATCAAAAGTCAATTAGGTCCTTTCATCCTGCAACTCTAGGAGTGCTCTAACTATAGCTGCAACATACTACAAAGCTATCAAAGTTCCAAAGAATTTTCCGTTGGGTTCCTTATGATCCATTTGGTTTATTTCAGAAAAGAGAATAAGAATAAATCATCCCCTTACACACACCACAAGATTCTGGGAAGAACAATATGCCAACCAAGATGAATGGGTTGAAGAAAGCTAATGAACAAGAAGAAAGTGAAGAAGAAAACGAACACGATGAAAGATCTGAGAAGAAGTATGACCCAGAATTCGTGTCAAGGTGCACTCTACATTGGCACTTCTTCACAGCAACTCCACAGCAGTAGATTACAGGAAGGGGAGTTCACCAAAATGCAGCATAGACAAAAGGCAAAGGAAAAGAACCCGAACATGGTGTCATTGAAACTTTAGCTGCGGCAAGTAGAAACCTCGAAACTTCCGCAGCACTCGATCAAACACAGTTTCTCCCACCAGGTAAAACATCCCGAAGTTTCGTAATTAAGGGGAACCATCTAACATGAAATAGGAAAGAAAAGGTGTTCCGTATAATACTCTCCTAAAGAGTCTCGTGAATACATCAAGCCAAAAAACACAAACCAAACATCCACTTCCGTACGTGGAAATTGCGATGAGATGTTTGACAAATATACACAATTAAATAACTCAAGTTCGTTAGTAAGGACCCATACAAGAGCAAGAAAGGAAAAGCTTTAAAACCGCTGAGCAACGTAAGTGGTCCTCCTTTAGCGACTAAAAACACGATGACGGGGGATATAAAAAGAACTTTTCATTAACATAAAGGAAAAGAATGATCCATTAAGAATGAAGGTATACCATCAATATTTGAAAATGGATCTACATAATCAGGAAAGATTACCCTGTCGCATTCTCACATTTCACAAGGCAAATGATGATGAGCCACTTCAAGCTGCTGTGCCAAAACCCATGACAACACCGATTATATTAGGTAAATTTCGAGGTCTCCGGAAAGGACATTCATCCCCTGACTTATAGAACTGCATAAACAAATCGGGGAAATGTATTCCACTCTACTAATAAGTCCATGGCAGCCCTATCACTGCAAGACTTTAACAACACAAGTGCCCAATTGCAATTGAGAAGGCTCTTCTCAAAGCAAGATAACAGTAATAAAGTCTTCGGAAGACATAATCATCAATTTGGGTCAACAAATCCCCAAAGATATTAAAAGCATCAGGGTATTTAATTAAGAAGAAAGATGATGGACAAGGATGACCGAGAAAGTTAAATAAAATTTTAAAATTTCGAAGGCAATTTCGCACTCCAAGAAGTTTTAAAATTCACATGAAGAGATACTGGAGGCCACCAAAGATGACCGAGCGACTAGGTGAAACAGAAAGATTGAACAAGCTTTACAAGAAAATAAATACCAAGCATCCATCACGAAGCTACTACAACCACAGTACTTCAAGGAAGAAAAAGCAACAAACAAGAGTTGGCTAGTAAAACACTTCGGTTTAAGTTCATGAGCTGATAAAACAAATGGAAAGTTTACATCAAGAGTCACAATAACTTCAAACCACAAAGTTACAATTAGAAAATTGGGACAGAGCATGATACATCTAAGAAGACAAACTGTCGATAATACCAAGGAAATTAAAAGATTTACGTATTTAGGTTAAGGCTTAGAAAATATCTTTCATTAGAAAAGCTTTGAAGGAAATAAATGAAATTTCTTTAAAATATAATTGAGTTAATAAAAGTATTTGGTCTCTATTCAAGAAATTTTTGAACAAAATGACGATTAAAGTAGCTCGTAAGAAATAAATAGAACAAGAGATGAATTAAGAGGTAGACTCGAGTGAAAGCCAATCAACTTATTCAATTTTTGAACACCCGAACGAAGCAATGGGGCCATGATTAGGAATTGAAGACGAATCGTACTATTTTTTGATGATAAAAAGAGTTTTACCAAAAGAACTTTTACAATTTAGAAAGGAAGTGTTCTACAATATTTTGGCTGATATTAATACTGTGAGTGGAAAATTTCAGATTTTGTTGGACAATGGGTTACCATCTAATGCTCTTAGATGACCAAAATAATGGAACTCGGAAACCCATGTCAAGAAATAAATATACATGCTCGTAATGAATCGCTGTTCCATCGCCTTTCCACAACGCCACAATAAAGAGAAATCTATATGACAGTCGAAGAATTTATTTTATCTTTGAACATGAAATAAGGTATTTATGTTCCCCCGACTCTACCCCATTTTTACAAACCCGCAGGTCAAGGAAACGTTGAGGAAACTTAAAGAACCGAAATACCGTAAGATCAATGGTGGAATGACCTATTGGAAATTCTATGAAAATTATCTTCGTATTTATAACTCACTTTTACCAGGAAAGATAAAAATGAGCATGTTAAAGACATCATGAACAAAGCAAAGAGTATCCGTAAAGACAAAGAACATCAAACAAGCAAAGAATTACTCATGGCGCATTCTAGCCCTATTTCGCATTTCCTCCTACTCTCCGTTATATCAAATAAAATGAGGAACAAAGACATCAAAATAGCTAATTATTATTCTACTTCTCCTATAAGATCACTATTCCTTTTATTTGTAAATTACTCTTTAACACTCCAGATTATTGGCTAGGTTAGTGTGATATTTTTTCAATTATTTTTTACATAAATAAATCCTCAAAGAGAGTATTGAGGGTGGATTCTATTACTTTGGTCAGAATATTGAGATTTTCTACGAAAGCATTTGGAGAAATTTATTCGTGGCTTTCATCGGATGATTACCATGCCTGTACTGCGGTACAGGATTCATGTGTTGGACTCAACAATAAGTCTTTCTACCCTTTGTCTTAAGTTTTATATCAAATACAATATCATTATGTCCATTTTCGAATAATTTATATACATTGTCTCGTAATTTACTTAATTTGTATCCATTTGATGTGATTGTTCTTAATGTTTTCCAAATGAAGTGCTATAAGTATGAATTTTTAAATGCTCTTGCTTTGCTAATTTAAACATTGTTGATTACCATAATAAAGAATTCTTCATCGCTTGTTTGTAGTCATCTCATTTTCTTTTCGAACATGGTGAAAGATTCCCACTGCCTTTCATCCTTCAAAATCATCCCATCCACCTGTAATTTTTAAGGATTGTTCTCTGCCCAGCTATCTCGTCTCCGTAAAGTCATCTTGTGTGTAGAGCAGAAATCCAAAGAAAGCCATCCTTTGACCTCCATAGCCCAATGGACCTAGTACCTAACCTTGCCCTTAGTTTGTGGATTCTACCATTTTCAAACAAACTCTCGGATCTATAACCAGCCCAAAACCGCCAAGAACAAAGAAGAAATTATAAAGAGAGAGTTCTCTCTCCGGATGCGATTGGCTGACTCGCATCCGAAGGTTGGTTTGTGGTTACCTTGTTACTTTCCTTTTCTTACAACTTCAAGGAAAACCTATGTGATAACATAGGGCGACGACACCGGGGATCTCAATCATTTTATCGATACTATTGTTTGATTTATAAGCTACAGACAGTAGTTTGAAGATCAGCCGCAGTTTTGAAATGCTTTTGCTTCCGCAACTGTGATAGTAACAACGTCGTCACCATTTCCTCGATTTAGCTTATATATCGAACCTTAGTTTCAAAATATTTAATCGTACCTTCTAGTTTAATAGATCTTTGAGAAAATTTTAATCATACATCGTTATTTCTCAAGAATTCAGAGAAGTTGTATTTATTCTTTCTTCAATTAAAACCAAAAATCCAAAAACACATAGTCTAAGAAACTGCTTCTTAAAGGATTCGCTATACTAGGTCAAACTCGACTCCAAATCTGTTCACCAATATTTAAAATCCAAATCGTATTCCTAGGATTCTTAGAAGACAAGGAAGCTACAGGTGCCCAAAGAGGAAGTCAAGAAAGTTCGAAAGAGGAAGTCAAGAGAGTTCGTGAAGTTCTAGACCACTTTCTAGATCTCACATCCGTCCCGTGAAAATTATAGCTGATGAAATCTTTTTGGATGCACGATTTGAAACATCCTTACTTGTGAATTTTTCTTAAATCCAATTACATTCCGTATTAGTTTCTGTGATCCACTGTTTTTGAAGATTCGTTACGTATTTGTTTCACATCATCTTCGATAGACAATTACGTTAACTCTATTCAATCCGAACAAAACCTTGAAGAAAATTCAAAACATCTCCGTAATCACCGAAGCTTCTCCAAGTTCAAATTACTTTTTCCTCAAGTTTTTCAAACACCGCTGCCCCTTCTACCTCTCCATCTCCTCCTCGCCAGTATCATCAACTCTCGTTACCCTACCATATCTTCCAATGGCCAATCGACACGCCCCTTTGCGCTACTACCTAACGCCGTCGCTTTGCCCCAAGATTACTGTGAGTAAGATCACACCTTTTGATGGATCAGCATTTACATGCCTCAACAACATACCAAAAGGATGACGATTACTTTGAGTTCTATGAAATTGACACCGATGATGTCCGAATGATACCTTGCTTCGCAGTTCATCGGAGAAGAGACATGGTTTAGGGCCCTTGCTCCAAATAGTATTGCCGATTTACCGTGCCTTTACATAGGGCATTTTTGAACAGATGGGAGAAGAAGAAAGATCCTTCGTATCCTACTGCATCCGAAAAATTAAGAAGAAGACCTAATGAAACAAAGACAAGATTACATCATTAGATTCAATGAAGCATATAACGTGCCTTCAAACCTTAGACCCCCACCGACTCGTATTGGTTAAATTTCAGATATTTTGACTCGACATAGCTTATTCACCTGGTGAAAGAGCTCTCAACCTTAGAGGAAATGCAAAGCATAGTGGTTAGTGTAGAAGCAACCGATAGATAAACGAGCGTACAGCAAGAGCAGAAGAAGAATGCCTCCTAATGAAGAACTCACCAGTGTCGGATGCAATCATTAAAGGTATGGAAAGATTAGGAGACAGTAGTGGAGACCATTGAAAGAAAGTTCTAGTGATAATCAAATGTTAAGAAAACCCAAACTTTATGAGAAACTGAATCAAAATATTGAAAGAATGTCCCACTAAAACATTAGGCCACCTTTCCAAGAAAACTTCACATTCAACTTCTCAAGAACTTACAAGATGTGCAGAAATAAACAACAATCGATGACAAAAATGAACCGAAGTCTTCCCGTCTCAGGATGATCAAGAGAACCATCCGAAACATTCTGCAAACTCATTCAAAGAGATCAGATTTAGAAGGCTATGACACAAACAATTTATGAGGTCCACAAACAAAGATAACTTGAGAAGCAGACGGACTACGTTTTCGCAGAATACAAACAAATGCAAAGAAATGTCAAAGGTAAAGTTAACATTCCCCTCCGCACAAACATTCTCTACACAAATTTTGTCTAGATAACTCCCCAACCCTTCAAATCAATAATTAATAGATACTCTACAACCAACCAAACAATAAACAACAATCTAATACTTCTTCTCCGTGGAAACAGAAATAAGAGAAGAAGACCAGAGTACCCTTCAAAACAAAATCATTTATGAAAAAGAGAAAACATTGAAGACCCAAAAATAGAGAAACCCAATTGTGCAAAACACCAAAACTCAAACAGAAAAACCTTTTCAATCTAGAGGCCTAAATAGAAAAACTAAGATAGATGTTCCTTTATCGTAATTCACAACATGATGTTCATAGAAGTCAAATTACCAGTCCCTAAACATTAACATTACCGGGATTGGATGATTCAAAGAAATATTCTCGATGATCAACCCAAACTTTTGCCTCGAGGTAAATGGCAACCGTAAAGTGAGGAACTCCTCCATTTTATGTACCGGAATAATTATGACAAGATACTCCATAATGCAATGCTTGATTCTGGAGCATCTCACAATTTGATGCCAAAAGAAGTAACAAGATTAAATTAGATATTACCGTACCGTACAAAGATTTGTTTTCATTTGATTCTAGTCGTAAAATGTTTAGGTCAGACAAAGACTGTGTGTTACTTTACAATAACACCGCTAAGTCTCTGTTGACAATAAGTAGTAGTGGTCGATATTCCACCCAAATATGGTATGTTATTGTTCAGATCTTGGGGTGCCAAACTTGAGGGTCTATTCAACCGGACATGTCATATGCCACTACATTTACTTTTGGCTTCACCCTAAAAGACTTGACAAGAGACATTGACAAAACATTTAGCCGTAGCCATGAGAAGCCCTAAACTTCCCCGTTTACTCTATACATTCTCCATGGACTTTTATTTCCATACAACGTCGAGTTGGATCTTCCCTACCGAAACAGAAGCTCCTTAATTGGAAACCATAAACAAACCACCGTTAAAATTGAAGAAATTTCGAAACAAGGAAACACCACTGACTTAAGAAATACCGTAAGAAACTAAACAACTAGCTCTGTCAAGAAATGTTTTAAAACAATTGATGAAGATTATGAACATGAAATTCTATGGCATTTAGATGCTTGATGCTCAAGAACAAATTAGGCAAGGGTGAGTCGGGATTTTAATACATAATGTTGAGAATAATCATAAGAGGTGGTCATGCTTATAGGTTGAATTTCAAATGCACTAACAACATGGCAGTAGCATGTTTCCTTTATTAGGGCTTAAACACAAGCGATAGTTAGGAGCTATTAGGGTATCAATCATAGGAGATTCCCGAACTAATTATTCAACAAATTAAAGGAGAATGTTCAACAAAAGACATGAGATTGAAACAACACAGGTGGGCCAGAAATTTCCCAACACATTTCTACAAGCTCAACTTGCCAAGATTCCTCAGAAAACAAAATTTGCATGCTCACAAAATTTCCTCGCAATGTTTGCTAGCACATGTCATTTTTTGATCCTAATCATCAACAATGAGATTAGACACAGTTCATACCAGTATAATCTTTTGAATTGGCAAGTATTTGCTAATAACAATCAAATCAATAGTTTTTTGACACTTCAAAATGAGTTTTCTAACTAACATAGATGAAGACACAACTATTGATGAATTTGATCAAGAAAAGAACAAAAAATAGAAATTTCAAGAGAAAATGCAATTCATATGTCGCACCCAACCACATTCACAAAAAGACATGCTAATTTGAAACACATGGAATCAAGGAGATCATAGAAGATGTAGAGACAGTAAATCATCAATTTAAAAGACAATCATTTCCGCTTCAAAGGATTAACCTTTGGATCTGCTTGACTCAAATGATATTCCATTTAGACCCAAATGGGAACTCGTTAAGGTCGATAAGAATGCAACTTAGGAACCTCAGCAAATCCTAAAATGGTTAAGTTGTCCAAATCTCTTCCAAAAGATCAAAGGTCAAATATGTTGAACTATCGAGAGAATTCTGGTGATGTTTTTGCTCGGGAGTTACAAGATTTGAAACTATGATGTAATCCACTATTCAACACACCATACCTTTGAAACTGTGACTTAAACCTTCAAACAAAATCTTAGAAGAATAAATCATGTTTTATTACCCCCAATTGAAAAGGAAATTAAAAGAATGTTCGTTGTGATTATAGCTCCGTCGATTCTCAAAATGGGTTTCTAAATCAAAATTAAAAGGAAGAAGACCGGGGAAATTAGGCTAGTGTCGATCTAAGAAATTTAACAAAGTCTCCGTAAAAGATAACTATCCTTTACCAAAAATGGACCATATATTCTACGAGGGTAGCAGGATCTTTCTCAGGATAATATCTCTCATCGGGATGGATTGCAGCACAACCGTATTCGGTTCATCTTGATGATTAGGATAAAACATCATTCACTACACCATGGGGTACGTTTAAATATGTCAAAATGCCATTTGGGCTCAAAAATTCAGAGCTACATTTCAAAGAGCAATGGACATTGCTTTTGCTAAAGAACATATGATTTTCCGGTTATTTATTCGTATGATTTGACTATTTTTTCTAAAACAGATCAAGAACATTTAGATCATTTACAGCAAGTATTTATAAATGCAAAATATGATTTTTAAACCCTAAAAAGTCATTGTTTGGTTTGGAAGAAGGAAAGCTTTTAGGCCATATAATTTTCAAAATATGGCATTAGGATTGATCCGTAAAGAATACAAGCAATTTTACGTATACCTCATCCTAGAACATAAAAGAACAGGCATTCATAGAAAAAATTAATTTCTTCAAGACTTATTTCTAGTTTAGCTACCATTTAGATTGCTTACGAACATGTTGAGGAAAGATTCAAGCATTGATCGGATCAGAGAAGCCAAACAATCATTTGAGGAAACTAAATGTATTTTTTAACAAGGACACCGCCTACTGTACCTAAATTCGACAGAGATTTTCATTATTTTTTCATTTGCTTCCGAACATACAAATGTTAAAATTTCGTTTTACTTCAAAAAGATGATCAAGGGTGTGAAAAACCAATAGCATTTTTTAGTAAAGAAATTTGGGATGTGCATCTTTGAACACAATATTATGAGAAACAGTGCTTTTGCATTGGTAAAAGCAATTAAAGATCGTAGCCATATTATATTCTCATGTGATAGCTAGCCTAATGTCGTAGTTAAAGATATTTTGACTCAAGATGGTACTGAAGGTAAAAGAGGGTGGATAGCGCTCATTTTAGAATATGATATTGAGATTAAAAACCAACAAAACTTCATAAAAGGTCAAGGTTCTGCACAACTACAAGACTCAAACTAATTGCTTTAAGCTCAGACATTAAATTAATTGGATGACAACCAGAGATGGCGACTCATTGCATCACCAAGCTAGATTCAATTTCGGCACACACCGATATCATTCATGTTTTATTAAACTCGCAAGCCCTCCAGGGTTGTCTAGAACGAAAAGAAGATTTTTAAATGATATCTTTGAAATATTGTATTTTAGATAGCACTTTTATTTTGGAAAAATCATGAAGGAATCTTTTATTGAATTGTCTATTAAAAGATGAAACTAATAAAGTTCTTAATGAATTTCAGGGATCAGGAGGACATCTCATCGGAAATCAACTCCACAAAATCTTGATACTGGTTTCATCACAACATTATTTCGATGTTAAGAAATTTGTAACAACTTGTCATAAGTGTCATATCTTTGAGGGTAAAAGAGAGTTGTTACCTCTTCCATTAAACCAATTTCCACAAAGACCTTTTCAACAATGGGGATTAGATTTATTGGAGAAATCCATCCACCTTCTTCAGCAAATACGTATGGATTCTTACTCTACGTATCACTTCTACCAAGTGGATTGAAGCTATCCCGTGTAGACAAAGCAATGATTCTCATGGATTATAGGGTTTTTTAGAAACCAATGTACTTTCAAGATTTAATGCCTTAAAAGATTATAACAAAGAGCACGTCGCCGCATTTAAGTCAAAGAAAATGATTAGTTTCTCGTAGTAAATATCATATTACTTTAGGCTATTCATCACCTTATTACCCCTGTAATGGACCAGTTAACTTCAATAAAAGCCTCGATTAATATCATTAAAAAATTGTTGGGAAGAAAATAAAAACAACTCGGCACAAGAAACCGACCAATGCATTGTGGGCGTACGTACCTACAACTACAACCAATTGGGACTAGTCCATATGAATTAGTTTATGCTCCTTTGAAGCAAGATTCCCATCATCTTTAGGAATTCCTATTATGAAATTACTTCGGAGGATCAAGTGGGACCAAATGACATTCGCAGAAGAATTAATCGTATTAATCCACTTGCAAAAGAAACCGCAGAAGAAGTATACCAACGATCTCAAGTCTTGCAAAGAAAAGCTAAAGAAAATGTTTGATAAAAGGACTAAAGCAGAAGATTTTCAAATTAGGTGATAAAAAAGTCCTAAGATGGGATTCTAGAAGAGAAGAAAAAGGAAACATGGGAAATTTGATTTCTTGTGGAAAGGGCCTTACATCATACATGCCTTGCAAGGAAACAACACATACTTTTTGAAGAATATGGACAATTCAAGCTTCTAAGAAGGACCACCAATGTCAGAATTATGAAGCATTATTTTGATCCTATTTACTAGAATGATTTGATTTTTCTAACTTGTACACAATATATCCTTTTCTAATGTGCAGCTTTGAGTGGATGGTGACTTTTGGAGTTGAAGCCCGATGAAGGCCCTAAGCTTCAAAAGTTTCACTATCATATGTACAATAAAAGCTACCGTGAAGAAGGAAATTACATAGTTCAGTTTGAAGACATTCTGAGGCATCTGACCTGTCGTTCTTTGACTTTCCACAAGTAGTGCTGTCCCCAAGTGGGAGTCAGTTGTTAGTCTCCTATACCAATAGGTATCATTTTTCATGATTGACCATATTGAACTATGGAATATGTTCAAACCTTTTCTTTATAAAGGTGTTCCAATATTCTTTTCGAAAGAAACCAAAAAATCAAAAAATTTTAAAAATGTAAAGAGGGTATACCCTAAAAAGAAAAATCAAAGGGTAAGAAAATAAAATGGTCAACAAAAGTGAAAGAAATGAATCCCCAAACAAAAAATAGACCAAGGAAAGTGTGCAAAATCTAAATGCCACTACTATTTATTTTTTGTAAATAAGCAATTGTGTGCATTGGTCAAACTTTTTACACACACTTATGAAGGGTCAAACTATTTAAACTTGACTTATTCATATTTCATAATTTTCATGTTATAGAATAGAGAATAAATATTTGACTAATTAGCTAATCTTCAAGATATACAGATAGGTAGAGTTATTAAAAGGTGCTCAAAGGCTTTAATTCGAGTTTCTTGGATGTATTAAGGGTAGAAATAGATAGATTTATCATGTAAAAAGAAAAGGTGGAAAAGGGTTTCACAAGTCTAAATGCACCCTAATAAAGAAGAGAAAATGGCAGTAGTAGATAGGGTAGGTAGATGGTATTGCAAAGTTTTATCTCGATGAATGATGTCGCTAAATGTTTTTGATCCTTACTTTCATTACAAATACCGACAGAAATACATCAGAAAATCATAGCAAGCAAAGTCAAAATTCGCTAACTTCCTCATCACTTTCCCTTAAAAGTTTTATTAATTTCCCCCAAAGTACCAAAGGTATTTGGAGATCAAAGGCCCAAGGCATTTCCTTGACTTTTTGGAGGATCTCAATTTTCGGCTCAATGGATCAAAAAGACCTAAGTACTTGAGATAATTCATCATTATAATCATTCATCTTTAACCTTTTCCTAAGTAAAATCTCATTTTTTTGCTAGGAAAATTACGCAAAATTCCATAAAAATCCCTTTCAAAATAACTTACTATTCTAAGTTTAAGTGTTGAAGATGAGATATTGCAATTTACTTTAAATTGTCACTTTTCTTAGATGTGCAAAGTATTTTGAGTTCCCTTGTCCCTTTGTCATATTAATGTTTAACTCTAGTTATTAAACCTTAGTGAAAGTGCTTCATCCTAAGTATAATAACTCCTTTTATATAAATATCCAAAAACCCCTCTATTATAAAGCTTAACCAAAGTATTTATTTCCCTGCATTCAAATAAAAACCTACCATACAACTCCTTTGGTTAAAACATATCGTTATATAATACTCCCGCCCCTATGGTAAATTAATTATATCGCTAATTTATCATATAATAAAAAATACATATTAAAACAATATTTAAACATATAATTCTATATGTTTAATAAAAAGGATAAAACCCAAGTTTTTATTAATTTTTTTTTTAAACCAAAACTTTGGAAAACCTCATGCCACCGCGTTCATCCACCTCGGCATCCCACCCGACACTTTAACCGTAACACCCGCTGCCGCGCGTTCCTTACCCCGACCTTTATAACTATGGGATTAATTAGTTATCAGACTAGTTAACAACCTTTTTTCCGCCTATTAGATGCTCCCCGGGATGTTTTATAAAGTTAAAATCGCGTTTAAAACCCCCCGGGCCGGCCCGCACGACAATACCCTCGCTATCTCCCCGGCTCTTTCCACCGTTGTGATCGCTTCTCCACATATCAACGCTCCATATCAATTCCGCCACCCGTCCCTTGCCGAGCGAACGCAGCGGGGCTGGTGGTTTTGAATAGTCCACTGCCACGCGTCCACCCCAATGGAATCGCCGCTCTCGTTAAAATTTACTCTTGTCCACAAGCGTGGGGATTTACCGCTACCACCCGCCCACCACACACTGGGCCCGTACTAAAGTGACGCTACCTCGAAAAACTACAAACTCCCTTTTTGATATTGGAAACAAAACAAATTTTCGTGTTTTTATGTCATTTTCATCATTTGAACGCAAATCGCGCCTTCCGATACAACTTCAAATTTCCACCAAAATCCACTTTTCTATTCGATCGGCCTGTACCCGCCGCACCGTGTTCAAGCATCCTCCTCGCTACCACATGATACCTCGTTAAAAGCCGGCCTTTCCCTCCAAGAACAAGTATTTATCCATAGCGCTTCGAACTTCGAAAAGAAAGTCCGTTTCTTGTTTTCCATCGGATTAGTGATTAAATCTTATAATCGAGATCATTCCCCGAGGTTTAAAATCGTGAATTGTCTTCGAAAATCGCAATTGTGCTAATTTTCCTTCATTTAAATTGAACGCGCCGACCTTGAAGAAAACCCAGAACTTCCGTTTTGAACGACAAGAACCAAATGAAAGCCCCTACACTTCGAATGTGACTCCATTGAATGGCCCCTACGCAGTTAGAATATTTGCTCTTAGTAGATAAAGATTTTCAGATTAAAGACTTGAATTTTGATGAAAGCCTCTCGAGTTATTATCACCGCAGTAGACGATTATTCAAAGGCAAGATGTCATCGGTGAATCCAATCTCCCGAGATATCTCATCCCCCCACTATTAATTTCGTAACCTGATTTTCACTATTGCCATTCTAACTATGATCCCACCTGCAGAGTCGTAATAATATCCCCATTTCTAGAGTGTTCTTCTCATTAATTCCCTGGTGTTATCAATGCAATGCTACATTTTGAACTAGACCAAGAACTAAAGACCTTTGTCTATGGAAGAATTGATCGAAAAGTCTAATAAACCCACTTAAAAAATTGGAGTCCATTTGCCAAAATTTCATGTTGCCTGAACATCAACCTAAGGGACTTCCTCCCTATGGTTTTTATTATTTCACTAAGTTGGGAAGGCTCATCCTAAATATGATATCTTTTGTCTTGGGTTTCAATACCAGTGAATATGTTGATGAGATAACCCTGGTGTTACTGTCTATTTTTACTCCTGGGCAACCTCCTGAAGTTAAATATGACTTTGCCTCCTTCATAGCCAATAAGATCCATGATCAGTTCATGAGGCTTGATGATGAGAAAGTTTTTAAATATTCCTCAGTTATTTATCATCTCATTATCTTCTATCAATCAGAAAAGTTCCCTTTCCCTGTTAAAAAGCTTGATGCCAAGGGAAACCCTAGGTCAGTTATATTTTGGTCTCTCATAATTCATTCTTCCTATAATTCTCCATATTCCTATACTGAGTTCATCGATATTTTTGTATATCCTGCAACTACCTTGTTGACAGGAATCCCTCCTCCAAGGCTCAGTAATGAAATCAAGAAGACCTTGCAACTTTCAAAGACTTATAAAGTTGGAGATTGGTATTTATATCAAAACCATTCAGTCATCAGAATCTATGGATGTGAATTACATCCATTCAAGTTGCCAAGATATGTGCCCATGAGAATTTTTGCCTTGGAATATTTCAGGCAAATGAATAATTCAAATGTGATCCATTTTTGTAGTGTGAAGAAGAAAGCCCAACTAAGGATCAAAAGTCAATTAGGTCCTTTCATCTGCAACTCTAGGGAGGTCGAGCGAGAAGCAGAAAATATAATACAAGGCCATTGCAAGTTCCAAAGAACTTTCCGTTGGGTTCCTTATGATCCATTTGGTTTTATTTGTGAAAAGAGAATAAAGAATAAATCATCCCCTTACATACACCACAAGATTCCTGAAATAGAACAATATGCCAACCAAGATGAATGGGTTGAAGAAACACTAGTTGAAGAAGAAAGTGAAGAAGAAAAAATGAACAGAATGATGAAAGATCTTGAGAAGAAGTATGACCTAGAATCTTGTGGTCAAGTGCAGGTACCTCACATTGGCACTTCTTCAGCAGCAAATCTACAACAGACATTACAGGAAGGTAGTTCACCAGTGGCAGTAGAGTCAAAAGGCAAAGGAAAGGAACCTGAAATACAGGTCATTGAAACTTTAGTCATGGCAGAGAAACCTCAAACTTCTAGAGCACCTGATCAAACACAAGTTTCTCCCACTCAGGTAAAACATCCTGAAGTTTCAGAATTACAAACTCCATCCAACATGGAAATAGGAAAGCAAAGGCAGGTTCCAGATACTACTCCTCCTAAAGAGTCCTCAGGAATACATAAAGCCAAAAAACATAAACTAGATCCACTTCCAGATGTGGAAATCATAGATGAGGTGTTTCATGATGGAAGAGAAGACAGTCAACTAACTGGCTCTGTTAGTGTGACCCATACAGAGCAGAAAGGAAAAGCTTTGCACAAGAAGTTGAGTACTGAAGTATCCTCCTTTAGGCCACCAAAAACAGATACAGGGGATATAAAAAGAACTTTCATTAATATAAAGGCAAATAATGATCCATTAAGAATGAAGGTATATGATCAATATTTGAAAATGGCTCCACATAATCAGGAAAGGTTAATGTCAGCATTTGACATTTCACAAGGCAAAATGATGATGAGCCACTTCAAGTCAAAGGTGCCAAAATGCATGTCAGCAACTGATTATATTAGAACAAATTTTGAGGTCCTGGCAAAGGACATTCATCCTTTAGACCAGATAGAGCTGCATAAACAAACTGGGGAAATGGTGTATTCCACTCTTACTAATAAAGCCATGGCAGCCCTAACGCTGCAAGATTCTTTAAATAACACAAGCGCCCAATTGCAAATTGAGAAGGCCTCTTCTCAGGCCAAAGATAACAGAATAAAGTCTCTAGAAGACATAATTATCAGCTTTGGTCACAACCCCAAAGATATTAAAAGCATTGAGGCATTAATTAAGAAGAAAGATGATGACATAGCTGCACTGAGAAAGCAGCTAAAATTTCCAGCCTCAAGGCACCCCCAGACCCAAGAAGTTTTGAAGGGGAATTCACAAGAAGAGATAATGGAGTTGCTCTTAAAGATGACTGAGCGACTAGGTGAAACAGAGAAAGGATTGGAACAAGCTTTACAGGAAAAGGAAGCTATCAAGCAGGGATCCATCACAGAAGCTACTACAACCACAGGTACTACAACAGCAAAGAAACAAACAGAGCCAGCGCAGGTAAATACTTCTGGTTTAAGTTCTGATGAGTTGATAAAACAAATGGAAAGTTTACAATTAAGAGTCACAGAACTTCAAACCACAAAGTTACAATTAGAAAATTTGGAGCAGAAGTATGATACATCTAAGAAGACAGTTGCTGATAATACCAGGGAAATTAAAAGATTGGACAGATTAGTTAAGGCTTTAGAAAAAGATCTTTCATTAGAAAATCCTTTGAAGGAAATAAATGAAATTCTTTGGGGTAATATAATTGAGTTAATAAAAAGTATTTGGCCCTCTATTCAAGCAATTTTTGAACAAAATGACTTGATTAAAGTAGCTCAGGAAGAAATAAATAGAACAAGAGATGAATTAAGAGGTAGACTTGAGCAAGCCAATCAACTTATTCAATTTTTGAACACCCGAACGAAGCAACAGCTTGCAGTACTAGGAATTGAAGACAGAACCGACACTATTTTGATGATAAAAAGAGTTTTCATCAAAAGAACTTTTATGCAGAATTTAGAAAGGAAGTGTTCAGATATTTTGGCTGATATTAATACTTTCAGAGGAAAATTTCAGATTTTGTTGGACAGTGGGTTACCCAGTCCAATGCTCTTAGAGGACCAAATAATGGAACTGGAAACCTATGTCAAGAAAATAAATATACATGCTCAGAATGTAACTGCTTGTTCCATCGGTTTGCCAGAAGCAACGTTGCCAACAGGGAGAAATCTATATGACAGGTTGAAGAATTTATTTTATCTTGAACATGAAATAAGGTATTTGTTCCCTGATCAGCCTACTTTTTACAAACTCACAGAGGTTGATGAAACGTTGAGGAAACTTAAAAGAACCGAAATACCAGAAGATCAATGGTGGAATGACCTATTGGAAATTCTATGAAAATTATCTTCAGGATGAGAATTTTATCTTTTTACTATTATGTGAAAGATAAAAATGAGTACAGGTTAAAGAGTATCAGTTGAACAAGTTAAAGAGTATCCGTAAAGATAAAGAGTATCAAACAAGCAAAGAAATTACTCCAAGGGACAACACCGAGCCCTATTTCAGCACTTACCTCCAGCACATCAGCAAAATGAGGAAACAACACATCAACAGTTACTTATTATTCTATCTACGAGACCATTTGTCTCCTGTTTATTTGTAAATTACTCTTTAGTCACCCTAGATTATTGGCTAGGTTAGTGTGAGATTTTTTCAATTATTTTTTGTATAAATAAACCCTCAAAGAGAGTATTGAGGGTGGATTCTATTACTCTGCTGTAACATTGAGATTTTCGGAATAAAAGCATTTTGGAGAAATTTATTCGTGGCTTACTGGATGACGATTTGAAGCTCGGGACTTTTTGCAGGATTCATGTGTTGGACTGCAGTTCAATAAGTCTTTCTACCTTTTGTCTTAAGTTTTATATCAGTTTATAATATCATTATTGTCCATTTCTGAATAATTTACATAAAGGATTGAATCAGAATTTACTTAATTGTACTCTGATTTCAGATGTGATTGTTCTTAATGTTTTCCTCTAAATTGGTTATAAGCATGAATTCTTAAATGCTCTTGCTTTGCTAATTTAAACATTGTTGATTACTATAATAAATAATTCTTCATTGCTTTGTTTGTATTCATCTCACTTCTTTCTTTTGAACATGGTGAAAGATTCTTAGCTGCCTTTCATCCCTTCAAAATCATCCCATCCACCTTAAATTTTAAGGATTGTTCTCTGTCTAGCTATCTTGCCCTGTAAAGCCATCTTGTGCGTAGAATAGAAATCCAGTAAAGCCATCCTTTGAATCCATATCCCAATGGACTGAAAACTTTCAACCTTGCCCTTAGTTTGTGGATTCCACCATTTTTCAAAAAAACTCTTGGATCTATAACTAGCCTAAAACCTTCTAAGAACAAAGATGGGGCCGCAGAAAGAGATATTCGGATGCGCATTGGCTAGATTCTCGGTGATTCAAGGTTGGTTTGTGGTTACCTCGGGTATACTTTCATTTTCTTACAACTTGGAAGAAAACCTGAGTGATAACACATACAATGGCCCCTCCTTTGTGGCTTTTTTCCTCTGGTGTTGACATATTTTCAATTTTGCAGCAATGAATTGGGTAAAGTTCTGAACCACCTTCTAGGAAATGAATGGAGGTGTTTTTGGCTTTTCCAAACCTTATGATAGTAATTTAAAATGCAACCCAGCAATTATTTCAATATTAACAACTACAATAATTCTCATGAAACCCTACAAAACTCATAAATTTGTAATTTTTTGGTAAGAAAATGAACTATGGACAGTCACATCGTACAGGTCTAGAAACAAAATGCGGAGGAAATTTTAGATTTTAAAACACTTTTGGGCATGAATTTCGATCGAAAAGCTTTGGTTACAGTTTCAAGGACAAACCAACCATTGCATGCAAGGTTTACAAAATGAAAAGGGGGAATTGGAAGCTTAGAAGAAGTGACTATGATTCATTGTGCCAATTCGAGGCACTTCAGGATGAAAACACAACACTAGATTAGAAGAAAGCACAACAAAAATAGAGAATCATGATGACAAAAAATTTCACCTCATTTACAAGATTTACATGGTCTATACTGGATTCTAATCACATTTTTTTCAAGTGTAAAGGATAAAAATAAAACTAGATTTGGACCGGTGAGAGAGAATTTAACATCGGCGTGCAAGAAAGGTAGTGTTGTCTGAACTCACAGTGCCCTTGCCTCATTTTTGCAGTGAAAAAATAAATTGGATTAAAGCCTCTGATGTAATTTCTGAATAACTAAGCACCGAGGAATGAATATATTAACCAAATTGAACATGAAAAATAGTTTGGAGCAGGTAAAAATGTATTGATCACGATTTTGAATGGCTAATAATGAATGTGTAACGCATGTTTGGATTCACAGTGCTTGGGGAAATGATAATTACAGTACTCCTAACCATTAACTTATTTTCCAAGATCATGAACTGATGTTGAAAATACTTTCAAACTGACTCACCACCACCTCCAAGTTTGTTCCCAATCTCTTGTCATGATTCCTTTTGATGTAGACTTGATATACATACATAGAATGTGATAACCAAAGTTTGATTACATTGATACCTAGACTCCATTATAATTAAAACTGACCTATCAGTATTACAAATTCAAATCATGACTCCTTGTGACCTTACATTTCAAATGATGGAAAAAAATACTCTTTTGACTCTATGATACTTTTACCGATCTAACATTTTAATATCATGACCTTATAAACATGACCTCAAGTGACATAGTAAGAGTAACATGACCAATATCCCTAGACAATGGACACTAATAGATGCTAAAATAAAATATTGAACTACCAATATGACCAAAACCTGCCTTCAAGAACAATAATTACAATTTGAAGATTGAATCATGAAAGCATAAAAAAGGAATGATGTATAACAAATTTCATACCCATTGTATTAGAGGGTGATGTCATAGCACATACTTGATTTCACATCCTAACTAACTGAACTGAACACACTAATTTTTCCATATTATGAGAAAACATGATTCACTATGACCTCACTCATGATTTTGTATGAGACATTAACCCTACACTAACTTTACTTAATATTTTAGGGAATTGATAACTATATTTACATTATCACTCACACAATTCTAACATAATTACATCAATAATATAATATTTCATTCTTCACAAAGACTAATAACTTGATCTTTAATATATCATAGAAAAACCATTACACATTTATCAAATAAATTTAAAATACTAAACTTAGTTTTTGACTATTATATCGCAGGGCACTAACACTAGGTATAATTTCATTATGTTTATTTACTATGCTATTATTTATCTTAATATTCTTTTGGTATTGATGGAGTGGGGTCACTTGAGGCACAAGTCCTGAAGACATTTTTTGTATTTTTGTATGTGTGCGCTGCAAAAATGAATTCAAGGGGATTTGGGGTGGGTCAAAGTCCGAAATTTTAATGTAAATGGGCTTAAATGTAAACTGTGGGCCTAAAACCATGGTTTGAGACCATAGTATCTGTGCGCTAGGGGTATATAAATAGATAGAGTATGTATAAGCTGAGAATTTAAGTCTAAGTTCATGGGATTGATGTTCTGCTAAGTTTATGCATCTGTAATGGTTGTTAGGTTAGGTTGAAAGGCTCCTGTTGGCTGTGTGCGGGGAGACCTAGTGCTGGATATGTGCCGAATCTATTGGCTGTGTGCGTGGAAGGGTTTATAAGGATTTTGTAAGAATAGTTTATGTATTGACATACCTGAAATATAATAGAAAGGACAATTTTGGTGAAATTCACTGTGTTATGCATCTATATTGCTTATTGTTTATGCGTTGTTAAGATCAATATTGTTTGTTTACTTATTAATGATTGTACAAAGTTATCTAATCGTTTATGCATGATTACCGATGATTATATGAGGATCATATGTTTAAATTGGTTAATATCTAGATCCTAGATAGGGCTATGTTTTGTTTATTTAATCTAAGAAGCATAATGATTATGTGTTAGTCTTTTATCGATTGCACATTCTATGTAAGTCTTTTATGTATGTTGTTGCACGCATCTCGCTTAAGTCCACACTAGGTTTTTCTAAGGAACAATTCATTAATTTCTCTCTCGTGTGTAGAAAACTTGTTCCAACACCCCAAACTCGCTTCTCGTGTGAGACTATGGTCTACAAGTAGATCAATGCTGAAAGGAATAGTTTTTGGAGGGTTTTTTGGTTTATCCATAAACTTTGAACCTAGGTTAGACCCTTCCACTAAACAAATGGTTTCGTTTCTAGGACTGGGATCATCATTTTGAGGGAGATTTGATGTTGTGGCATCCGTCATGAAATGAATAATTTTGGCTAGATAGAAAGATCCTCGAATTTGTGCTACAATATAATAAGAGCCCTAAGTTGTCCGACGAATAGTGGGTGCTTAAATAAATTTATACGTATGCATGAAATTTATTTTGTTCCTTTGCACATGAACTACAGGAGTGGTTGTTGCACTTAGATGAATTCCATTACCGCATAAAAGACTTCCATGTAGTCATCAGAAAGTGGACTCCAAAATCAATCAAAAAAGTAGAGAAGTTTGATAATAAGATCACTCACGTAGATCACTCGATCGATCGCCTTTTGGAGGATTTGTGATGAAATTTTCCATTGACCAATTTGTGTCATATCTGAAGAAGAAAGAAGCTTTTTTAAAGGACCTAGATGTAAGTTCCTGCACTCATTGAAATTATTACTGAAAATTCTATTGTGTGAATGAGGTTGTCTTTTCGAACATACTTCTTGAATGCATCAAAAAGGTTCAGCTATGCACAGTGGAAGAGGTTATCACAAAGACTCTAAAAAATTCATTTATAGCCCTCTGAAACCTAAATCTAATAGTGAACCTGAACCAAAAACTCCTAGCTCAAGTGACTTTAAAGAAGAAAGATCTGCACCTAAAAAACCCTTGAACCTTTTTCCAACTCCATCCACTCCACTTATGAACTCACATCACAGATCACCTACTCCATGGTGTAGTCCATATACACCTCCACCTCCACCTCCCCCGGAAGTGGATATGGTTGCATCCATGAAGTTACCTAATTTTAGAGGAATTTGAAATGAGGACACTGATCACTTCTGGTTTGTGACTGAGCCCATATGGCAGGCTCAGCAAGTAAACAACATTGATATTAGAAAATTGTAGTTCGCTACTGCATTTGAAGACCGCACATTATACTAGTACATTATTTATGTGTAAGTGAACCCTAATGCTACCTCGGAAGAAATTAAAGAAGCCCTAAAAGAGCATTTTGAGAAACCTAAGTCATACACGCAGCTGGTGATGGAAATGAAAGATATTTGTCATGAACCTAATGAATCTATATGGGAGGCTGATGAAAGGTTGAAGTGCACCATCAGAGATGGTGGATTTGTGATTGATGATACTCATCATAAGGAATGGTTCATTTCTATGTTGCTCCCACATCTACGCCAACCATTAGGTCAGCAAAAGATCGTAACACAAGCTGAGGCTATAGAAGTTGAAATGAAACTGGAGGCTACCCCAACAACTATTGTGTTGGGAACTCAATAGATTCATAGTTAGCTAGAAGCCATGCATCTAGAAATTCAAAGTCTATGCAAATAAAAAGACAAAGAGGTTTGCACAAACATATAGTGTATAAAATGCAAAGCTTATGGGCACCATAAAGACCAGTGTCTTTTTTTCAAAAATTATCTGAATGTTGGAGGTCCTAGTCCATTGAAGCATCATATATGGTGTACTATCTATCAAAATGTTGAACTACATGACACAGATCCTTGCCCAAGGATTTGAAAATATCAGCATAACTTGAAGCAGTTATTTTGAAAGTTATGTTTGTCATTAGGGCATGATGAGCATAATGTTCATACCTATGATATGATGTTGGATAAAGCAGAGATATATCGAATGCAGGTTGAGACTACATAACCAGAATATCCCTATGGGCATAGAGGATTCCAAGGCAGAGGAAGAGGCTGAGGAGGTGGGCCAGCTGGTCGAGGAAGAGGAGAAGTGATTTTCTATAATTGTGGCGATGCTAGTCATTATGCCCATGATAGTTTGAATCCAGCGCGACAGTCCTACAAGTATTGTAGACAACTTGATCATGTTATAAAATATTGTCCTGTCTTGATTGCTAAAATGTAGGAAAAGAAGACCCCAACGCAAAATCTTCAGATGGTTCGCACAGAAACTCGTGAAGAAGATCCTTTTGTGAATGTAGTTACTAGGAGTGGTGTAACTACCAATGAAGATAAAGGAACTAGAAATCACCTGAAAACAAAGAAGGCTTCAATCTTCAAAATTCAAAAGAAACCTTTATTGAAGCAAGAAATGACTTTGCAGAAGG
Organism: Pinus albicaulis; assembly: GCA_034641835.2. Lineage (NCBI taxonomy): Eukaryota > Viridiplantae > Streptophyta > Pinopsida > Pinales > Pinaceae > Pinus > Pinus albicaulis. The sequence continues at coordinate 68,755 of JAXQQM020070985.1, forward strand.
AGTTACTTCAACAATTGGTAGAACACTGAAGGAAGAAGGAGGAGATGAGGTAATTAAATGATTTCTACATGCATGCATAAATTTACTGCGCAACAAGAAGGTTGTCGAAGATCTAAAGGCATTGATAGATACTTGCATAGAGATCTAACAACCCATGGTAGAACAACACATAGTCAATAAAATATACAAGAACAAGAAGAGAAAAGGTATGGAGATGTGTATGACTACGCAGATTGGTGCTTATGAAATGGAAAAAGTTATTTTAGATTTGGGATCAGATGCTAATGTTCTACCTAAAAAAAGGGCAACACATGGGAGAACCAAAGCTGGAATGGTCTACTATACAACTATGCATGGATAATCAACAGTAGATCATTCCTTTGGGGAGGTTGTCAAAAGTTGTGGTCAAGATAGATGGTGTTAAGGCGATGGCAGACTTTGAAGTTATACAAATTTCAAATGATATTGATCCCTATCTTGCGTTTCTAGGATTGGATTGGTTGATTGACAAGGATGATGTTATCAATCTGAAGAGAAGGAGAATGGAATTTGATAGAAATGGAGTTAGGGTAATCATTCCTCTGGATCATGTAGAAGGCCAAAGGCATAGTGAAACAGTGTACGCTGAGGACGAGATCGATCAAATCTATAAGCTAACTTTGCATGAGGAAGACTCGATTAATCTAAAGGAAGATGGGAACTTAAATGGGAGAAGGATAGTTCTTGTTTTCAAGACACTAATGAAGAACTAGATAATTGGCAGAACTTGTTGCATGAGGTGTCTGCACTGTGATGTAATCATGTGACTCGAGCTCTATGATGTATTAGCTCCAAGGTACATGATTCACCACACTATGATGGCTCAACTAATGTAAATATGTTTATAGGAGAGATGGAAAGGACTGTGCTAGAAGGACAAATATTACATGCTTTGGATCTTGGCTTGCACGCTACTCCAACAAGATGGTGGGAAACACATAAGGAGAATATGGGGAACTAGGAGGAATGTATAGACATGATGAGGTTGAGGTTTGAATATATAGTAATTAAAATGGAGGATGTTTATTCTGGAAAAGAGGATCCACACAGACATTTGGCCAAGTGGAATCACGTACGGGGTGTAGAACCAAGACCTGAATGGGTCCATATGTTTATTGACACATTGGGAAAGGTTCCTACTAAATGTTACTTGGAGACAGAGTTGGGAAGAGGCACTAGCGAGTGGCCTGTGATGTTAGAGATTTTTAGACTTACCTTTAGCTCAGCACATGATGACCAAGATTTGATCCCATAAATTATTAATGTGACGATAAGGCATACTGTGAATTGCAGACAATTGATACTTGTGGAATTTAAGGAACCATGCATTCTCAAAGGAACCTCGATCCCTTCGACTGTCAAACAAGTGTGCTCCATGCTGAGCCTTGTTGGATATTACTGAAAGCACCTTACAAAATATGAGTTGATAACTACGCGCATGGCCAAATTACTTAGAAGAGGTGCGACAATCCGATGGGATGATGAATGTCAGAGAAGTTTGTAGTTATTGAGGGATGTGATGGACATGACTCGATATGATTTGAATTACCTGGTCAACAAGCCTGTGTTGGGGGGGACAGTCTATAACTTGTTATCCTTAGCTCTGGATTATATGCGCAGTCAGGTGCGTTATGTATGCAGTATTTGCGTCATGAGGTTGACTAGCGCGCAGAGGTGTCAAAAAAGAGTCAATGGAATAGTAAAACTGGATAAGATAGATTTATTACCATTTTTTGGAGTGTCTAAGATGCATTTAATGAAGTGATTTTTCCATATTTGGGACCGTTTTGTCAGTAATGGAGCCTAATTAATGCAAAAGGAGTTGTTTAATATGAACCACAAGTATAAATATGACCTACGATGTGGCAATAGTTCCCTTTGCATTCTGAGTGAATTTTATGGCCTCATATCTGTGTTTTCCATTTCATTTGTTGCGTGTATGTCTGGTTTGGATCCAGGGTTTGAGGACGCATTGCACTGAATAGGGCTAGGGTATGTAATTAACGGTGAAATGATCACCACTAGACTGGGTGATGACCATGATACGCTGGAAATACCTATTTTGGAAACACCTGTGCCATCCAAAATGAAGAAGGTCCAATCCTCTGGAATGCGCAGATATCCTAGAGAAAATACCCCAAGACCATGCCATTCTATGGGAGAGAAAATGAAAAGGTCCATGGCAAAAGTTCCAGAGACAATTGAGGAAGGAGATAAAGAAGTTGTTGAAGTAGCCCCATTCTCACTACTCCCAAGTTATATTGCGCTATGCAAACCCACTCTCAAATCACCTAAAGACTTGTATAGGGTGAATGCAAGCATCCAAGTCCCTCTGATCCTGGAGAATGTCCCAATGGAAGGGATATGCTTGCAAAGGCTCCAAAATTAAGGTTTTATTACTGGGACATCATGGATGTAAATAATTTACCTAAGCTCACGCCAGATTTCTATTTGGATCAAGTTACTCATGAAGGAAACTTGGTGCACCTCGAGCCAAAGAGGGGAATGTTAGTTCTGCACAAGGCAGGCCTACTCAATTTTTTGCAGATCCCTCATTTTGGGCGCAACCCCATCAATGATATTTGTGTCAGATATTTGATGGCATTGGTCCATGATGATGCACTCTGGTTGGAAGAACATATCCTGACTGATGCAGATTTGATTCATAGAATAATCGATCTGCCTACTAAGGGGACCGACCTTGTTGTTGACTTTGGAGGAAACGTACATGAGAAATTTGTGGCTAATTAGATGAAGAATAAAAATAATGTCACATGAAAGACCCAAGGTTTTGTCATGGAGGAAGTTAATGACTCCATTGTACATTTTTTTACGCTCATCTTGGCCTGCAAGATGATGTGGAAGTGCAAGCCCAAGGAGGTGCTTGCGCATGTGATTGCGCTTGCTAAAAGATGTGAAAAGGGTGTCATATACAATTGGTGGGGGTATTTGTGCAAATAATTCCTAGAGAATGTGTGCGAGGCATAGGAGGAAGGCAATTCCTTCCAATATGCGTGGATCCTGCTACTCGTTGCGCTAATTAGATGGAGAACCCCTCGAGAAACGTAGTTCCCAGACATTGAAGAGAATATATGTGAAGTTGTATGCTACCCAACTCTGTGGAACATGTCAGACCCAATGTGCATGAAAGAAAATAAGATATTATGGATTTTATATGATGCAACAATGAACCAAGCAGTGTAGCCCAAGCCTCGACTGACGCCCACTCTATATGATCAATACAAAATGGTAACAAAATTTAAGGCTACGTTTCACAATATCCATATTTGCGCAAAAGGAATTGTGGAGGGAGTGTGGTACGAGCTACCATATTTGGTGATTGAATTTTATCTAATAATAGTGACAACATAATGGCTTCCAACCTAGTTGACCCCACCTAAACCGACGAAGTAGCGCACTCCGACAAGAAAATCTATGAAGAATGCTAGTGAAAAACCTGTAGAGATAGTAATAACAATATTTACAGAGAAACCTACAGAGAAAGAACCAACCCCCACCAAAACTGGAGAAATCGTTGACACCACATCAATACTTGAGAAAAATGGCTCTACGCCTAAAGAAACCGAAGAAGTTGAGACATCTAAAGGTACTAAGCGCGGCTCTTAGGTCAGAGGTGGTTCACGCAAAAATAAGAAAGGATCTAAGAAGGCAGGCAAGAGGCCTTGATGCTCATAGAGGAAGACCTCAACGAAATCGTGAACATTGTCACATTTTTTATGGAAGATTGATGGACTAACATGGAATTCCAATACAAGTCTGCACTAGAGATCGTACAAGTTGGGTTGTAGAAATTAAAATTTTAGGCAAGCTAGATTCAAGAGAGCATGATTCAGGTGAGTATGACCAGTGCGCACGTTACAAGCACACAACCATTGGATGTTTCTCTTCAAACATTAGGGGATGCATGATTTGTCAACATCCCCTGCTAGAAATATAGATGGACACTAACCAGGGTGTTAAATTCACTATTATAGGTGATTTACACGTTAATATTCCAGTGTTTCCTGTAGGTAAATTACATCTGCTACATTCAGTGATCGCAGAAAAACTTCAGTAGAGAGAAGCAACTGCACAGACGAAGACTAGACATGCACAACAACATGATGCACAAGCACATCAATAACAACAACAAGGAGAAGTATCTTGTAGAGAAGCAGAGGCTCAACACACTGTGCTGGAGGCTAAGATCCACCAAGTCTACTGAGAAATTCTAGCTATCCTGGACATAGCTATGCCTGTTGATAAATTAGAGGGATTGGTTGCTGCAGTAAAAATAGCATGCATGAAACTTCAAACCATCTAGAAAACATATGAGGAATAGATCACATACCTCCAAACCAAATTTTAGTTGGAGACACTGAAAGAGGCTCGTGCATAGAGAGCTATGGAATTTAAACAGGCAAAGAAAAACGTTGTTGTTGTAGTCACCCAGTGTGACAGTTTATTAAAATAATCTATGGATATTTGGGCGTCTATCCAAAATGACCCTGTCGTGTAGGAGCCACATGACGCACTTAACCAGCAAGAATAGAAATTTGAAGAAATTCAGACGATGGCGCCCACATTGGTCCTCACACAGCACTTCATTCATCTGCAACAGGGCAGAGAAATTCAAATGGATATTGCAGACCTGCATCAAAAATAATAGGTATTGAAGGAGTGCATGAAACCGTGGGCAAAGGAAGCACTGCAACTATCCCAAACACTGAACAACACCTTGAATATCATTCAACAAACTCAGCGTAGTGTAGATATGGCCACTGAGGGGCCTACTACTGAGAAGATGGTTCAACAAGTGTAGATTGTAGTAGCGTAAAGTCTCGAGTTAGTGCTCTCTCTCCAGACTTCTGTCAAACTGCTTCAAGCCAAGACTAAGGAATCAACGCCTTGGTGACTCAGGATGAGTCACATGTTTATGTTGGGGGCCAGTTTGAGCAACATCCCCTGAGGCACAAATATTGAAGAATTTTTTTGCATTTTCGTATGTGTGCGCTATGTAAATGAAGTCAAGGGGCTTTAGGGTGGGTTAAAGTCTCCAATTTTGATTTTAATGGGATTAAATGTAAAATGTTTGCCTCAAACCATGGTTTGAGACAATAGTAACTGCATGTTAGGTGTATATAAATATATAGAGTATGTCTAAGCTAAGAAGTTAAGTCTAAGTTCATGGGATTGATGTTCTGATAAGTTTATGCATTTGTAAGGGTTGTTGAGTTGGGTTGAAAGGCTCCTGCTGACTGTGTGCACAGAGACCTAGTCCTGGCTGTATGCAGACTTCGCTAGATGTGTGTGTGGAAGGGTTTATAAGGGTTTTTTAAGAACATTTGATGTATTGACAAATCTGAAAGATAATAGAAAGGACATTTTTGGTGAAATTCATTGTGTTATGCATCTATATTTTTATTTTTTATGCTCTATTAATATCACATTGTCTATTTACATATTAATTATTGCGCAAAGTTATCTAATCTAATTACTTATGATTATTGATGATTAAGAGATCTGTTAAGTGTTTACACTGGTTAAGATATAGATCAAGTTTTGTTATGTTATGTTTATATGCACTAAGGCGAACAATGATTCTGTGTTAGTCTATTACTAATTGCACATTCTCTATAATTTTGTTTTATATATTGATGTGTGCATCTTCCTAAGTTCACATTGGGTTTTGCTGAGGACCACTTTAGTAATTTATCTCTCAGGGTGCGAAAACCTGGTTCCAACACCCTCCCATACTATTTCGGGTGAGACTTTGGTCTGCGCTAGCAGATCACTGCCGTGAGGGCCAGTAGTTGGAGGGTTTGTTGGTTTATCCATAAACTCCAAACCTGGGTCAGGACCCCTCAAGCCAACATGTATCAATAGGTACGTTGTATGAATATGAGAACAAATTACTTTGTATTGATATTTAGGAAGTTGTCATGCCATCCCATGATTTAAGTGGCACATGAAATGGGTAAGAGCTCAAGACTTGTGCAAGGAAGTTGGAATCAAGAGAAAGACCATCATACCATATAACCCAGAAAAAAATGGGAACTTAAGGATATTTGACCGACCTATATAATTTTATGTGCCAATGGAAAAGAGTACTAAGATGGAAGCTTTAGGTAAGATAGGTATGATTGTTGGTTATTTTGAAAATTCTAAAGCTTACAAAATATATGTACCTGGATAATGAAATATAGATTTTAGCAGAGGTATAATATCTGATGAAGATGAAACTATTTGAAAATACATAGACACTCCTCCTCCTGATAATGTTAAAAGGTATGATGATTCCTTGGATGCAAAAGAAGATATTAAGCCTAAGCTTGATCTTGTTGATGAACCCATGGAATCCTTGGGTCCTTCTCCATGTGCTAGAAAGCAATAATTATGGATTTGTGAAACTTTACAAGAAGTTGATAAACACATTTATCTGTGAGGAACCTTCAGAGAATGAAATAAACCATGTTGATTCCAAGGATATGTTGTAGATATGAGAAACATTGTTTAGGTTAACCCATTCACTTTTTAAGAAGTAATGAAAGATCAAGTGTGGAAAGAGCAATGGTTGAAGAATAAGACTCAAAGTAATGATGTATGAGAAGTGGTTCCAAGACCACAAGGTAAATCTGTTGTGTATTATAAGTGGTTGTGTTAGTCTCCTGTATTCTATAGTATCACTAGATGAGTATGGATTTTCTACAGTTTGCTGAAAATAACATTCCCAGACTATCATTTATTTACATAAATCTCACTATTTTCATTATTTTCCATTTAGCCTATTTACTATATCTCATTTTACCTCCTCTAGATCACTCTCTTACTCTGAAATTCCATGCTTGACCCAAAAAAACTCATTTTTAACCCTTTCCCTACCTAAAACCCCACTCCCATTGCTAAAAATCCCATTTAACCCATCCCTTTCACTCATTCCCCTCTTTTCCTTCAAAACAATGTAAAAACCATTTTTACATTGTTTTTGAAATTGATATTATTCGGGCCCCACTATTTAAATAAAACTATGTTTTATTTTAAAAATACCCGACCCCTTTATATTTAAAGCCCCCCGCTTTAAAATTCTTTACCCCCTGCGTCCATAAAACCCTGGCCCACAATATATTAAGCGCCTTTTCTTTAACGTACCCTGGGCCTCACTTTATGAAGAAAGCCCCGCATTATAAAGAACCTCGCCATTTCATTTAAACCCACCACGTCATTTAAAGACCCGAGCCCCACCTTTTAAACCTACCCGTGGTCAAAATCACCCGACCACCGTTCGATCTATGCCTCCAGACCTGACGGCCTAGACTTCATATCGCAACACCAAAAGCACGATAAATACCTGGGATGGGATCCCACCATTCATCGCATCCTTGTGAAAAATGCCATTAGCCACCTATGCCCTATGTGATAAACCACTTGCCGCTCTGGTGCCATAAGCCTGAAACTATTAACCATTTCTGAATGTTTAAAAGCCCTGTGCCATTGTGATAAGCCCCTGATCCTCTGTGTTAACCCCTACAGCTCTTTCGAAGACCCAAAAATTCATAGCCACATGCAAAAAACTAGAAACCTCCATGTCTGGACTCTGTCCATAGTTTCCCTGTCGCCCCCAAGTCATATCACGTCCCTGCGAAGGCCTTCTGTTTTCAATTAACAAATTTTTTGTGTTTTTCATGTGATGGATGTACCGGGAAACGTATAAATTACGTTTCTGAGGTCCAATAATTATTTAATTAGGTTCTCTAGGTGACGATCCAGAAGCCTTATTCATCAAAAGGATCAAGAGTGCAAGATTAAATCGAAATCACCAATGGATCATGACCATTGATGATCATTAATTCACTCTAGAGGAAACAAGAGTTCTTCAATGGATAGGATAAAGGAAATTAGAGGAGCTTCATAGCGACTGTGGAGAGATGAAGACAAATAGAAGAACATAGTTAAAGAGCAGTGAAAGTTAAAATACTGACCGTGGAAGTCAAAGGTAAACGAAATTAAAGGTTTAATCAAAAATTGAAGATGAAAGACATGGTTAGAAGACAAGGTTAACACAAAAGGTAGATAAGAGAAGGTTAAAAGAGATATTACAGTAACCCAAGGTATTCAAAGAGATATCATAGATAAAACAAGATTAAAAGAATTAAACAGAGAAAGCAGAGTTAAGGAAAGGACAAATCAAGGCTTAAGAGACAAATATTGTTGGCATTATGATGCAGTGTTGTCCTTGATGGCAACCCACTAAATGAAGATGAAGACATGAGATTGTTGGCTTGTGTCACCCTTGATGGCAATCCAATTGATGAAGTTGTGCTTGAAAGAATATGTCTTGATAAACTTGTTAAATAATGTAAATCTCGATTGAAGAAAGAAATTCAGCATGTGCTAGATCTATGATGAAAAGAGTATGTCTCAAGGCATACGCGGATTTGTCTAGGAGAAGTCGCGTATGCACGCGGGAAGGAACGTTCCAAGTCGCGTATGGGCAAAAGCGCTCATAAAGTGCAAAACCAGGGGTAACCACCATGGTATTGACCCATTGTATTGAGTAATGATTCGTCTATGTGACCCCGTCCAGAAATACCATCGGAAGTAATGTGGTTTTGGCTCATGGTATTGAAAAAGGGTAAACCTATATAAGGAGAAGAAATTCATTAGGCAAATGAGATTAGCGGGTGCAAGATGTCTGAGCTTGAATGAATACTTCTCTCTGAAGTATATTTGAATGGAAAGGGTTACAGTTGAATGATAGATCTGAATGCATGAAACACATATGAATAAAATGATGAAGAAGTGAATCTAGATCTGAAATGTATTCGTATTTGCTACATCTGTTTATAGAATGATTAGATCTGAGATGAGGCGAACATATGTCTGACGTAAAGGGTAAAATCTGTGTGATGTGTCTGTTCTGAAGAATTGCAATGTCCTAAAAATATGAAGAACCATACGCTAGTTTGACGCAGAAGAAGCGCGTATATACGCGGCTTCGATGAAGAGAAAGCGTGTATGCGCAGTGGAATTAACTCTGTAATATGTACAGAAGTATACGCGGGTTTGTATGGTAGAAGGCGCGTATATACGTGGTATAAGTGAAAGGAAAGCGCGTATTCAAACTAGGGTTTTCTGAAGCATGGGATATGAAATGTTTGATCTATTCTGCTGTGTTGCTGCTATCTGTATTCTACAGTTCTGAGTTGTCGGTTTCAGTTTGGTTGTATGATGGAGCTTAAATATGTGTGTTGGATCCAGTGTGAAAATTGATGAAACGTGGTCCATAGAGGTGTTGAGGGTTGTAGCCTTCAGTCAGGGGGTTGTAGCTCCCTTCGAGGAGAGGCTGGTAAACGAGCGTAGGTTGGTGCCTGCGTACTGGTATGAGTCTGCGCCAGTACATATGTTGTAAGATGTTTTCTTTATAATAAAATATTGAAGGCTGAGCAACGGCAGCGGTGGTTTTCTCCCGACTTGGGTTTCCACCTAAAATCCTGGTGTTCATGTGTGATGCTTTGTGTAATGGTTTTTTCTGTTCTTACTGCACATGTTTACTATTTATTGAACATCTGATGAATGAATGATGGAATGATATAAGTGAAGAATTATCGACATAATTAGATCTCTGTATACGCGATTTTCATAAAGGGTATCCGCGTATATATGTGAGTCTGTATCAGGAAAGTAGCGTATGGGTTTTAGAAGCAAGAAAAAGTAAAAGTTTTGAATATGCAGAAAATACTGATTCACCCCCCCCCCCCCCTCTCAGTATCTTTCCCAACAATTGGTATCAGAGCAGGTTCTTCTGCAGAAGCTTAATTGCTTGAAGGAGATCCGTCGCAATGGGAAGTCATGAAGGAGTAATGTCTCTAAAGCCACCACTATTTAATGGAAGCAATCTGATATTCTGGAAGGTACGAACAAAAGCATATCTGCAAAGTCTTGGTGCAGAAGTATGGGAAATCGTGGAAGAAGGCTATCAATATCCGGCAAGTATTCCTACTGATGCGGCTGAAAGGAAGAAGTATGAAATCAATGCCAAAGCAGTGAATGTCTTATTAGGAAGCATGTTTGAACCAGAATTTGCTAAAGTGATGCAGCTAAATTCAGCAAAAGAAATATGGGACAAAATCATTCTGAGCTATGAAGGAGATACAAAGGTAAAAAGTGCAAAACTCCAAACTCTCAGAATTGAATATGAAAATTTAAGGGTGCATAGTGATGAAAGTATTGCTAGTTTCTTTCTTTGTCTAGATGATATTGTAAATCGAATGAGAAATTTGGGTGAAACCATAACCTATACTACTCTGGTGGAAAAAGTCTTAAGATCCTTGACTTCAAAATTTGACTCTAAAGTTTCAGCTATTGAAGAAAGGCAAGATCTGCAAACTCTTACTGTTTTTCAATTACATGGTATCCTGACTGCTTTTGAAATGAGACAAGGAGGTCCTTCTCAAATCAAAGAAGCTGCTTTTAAGGCGTCTGCAAAAGGAAAAGAAAAGGAAGTTGTCAAGGAATCCAGCTATATATCTGAAGAAGAAGAAGAAGCAAATTTTGTAAGAAGACTCCAACTAGGAACCGGAAGGTTCAAAGGTAAGCTTCCGTTCAAATGTTTTGGTTGTGGAAGAGTTGGTCATTATGCTACAAAATGTCCTTATAATGAAACATCTGCTAAAGGGAAAGAAGTAGCAAGACGGAATAAGAATCGATCTAGCACAAGAAAAAGTTACTATATTAATGAAGACAGTGATGGGTTATCTGATAGTGAGGAAGAATGTGAACAAGATATTAGATTGCTCATGGCAAAAGAATCTAGAGAAGAAAAGGATACTTTTGTGGATGCTCGAGAAGACAATGATTTTCTTGAAGAAAACAATGGTACATTGATAGTGGGTGCTCAAGACACATGACAGGTGACAAAAGCAAACTTCTTGCATATAATGCTCTAGAAAAAGAAAATAAAGTTACATTTGGAAATGATACTCCTGCTGTAATTAAAGGAAAAGGGTCAGTGTTTCTAAAAGAAAAGGTGAAGGCTAATGATTTCATGTATGTGGATGGATTAAGGCATAACCTATTAAGTGTAAGTCAAATGTGTGATCAAGGAACAGAAGTGGTCTTTAGTTCAAAAGAATGTGTGGTTCGTGATCTTGATACAGGTAAAATCATTATAAAAGGAAAAAGGAATCCAAGCAACCTGTATGTACTGAACGACATAGATCAATGTTACTTGAGCAAGTCTTCAGAAAATTGGCTATGGCATAGAAGGCTGGGGCATCTGAGCTTCTCTCAAATCAACAAAGCAAGAAGACTTCAAGTTGTTCGTGGTCTTCCCAATATTACTCTACCAGAGAGTATCATATGCAAATCTTGCCAATTCGGTAAGCAGACCAGAGTACAATTTAATGCCAAAGAAGGATCATCAAGTAAGCCTCTTGAACTCATTCATACCGACATATGTGGACCTATGAGGAAAAAGTCACCACGTGGGGAAGAATACTATATCTTATTTATTGATGATTACTCTAGAATGTGTTGGATCGGGTTCATTAAACACAAAGATGAAGCATTTGAAAAATTTTAGATCTTCAAAGCATTGGTTGAAAATGAATTGGATCTAAAAATCAAGTGTCTTAGATCTGATCGAGGAGGAGAATATACATCAAATGAATTCCTTGAATTTTGTGAACAACATGGCATAAAAAGACAGTTCTCTGTAGCTGGCACTCCACAACAAAATGGCGTAGCAAAAAGAATGAATAGAACAATTCAACAAATGGCTAGAGCTATGCTTGATGATTCTGGAACACCTGACACTTTCTGGGGAGAAGCAGCACATACAGCAGCAAACATTCTCAACAAGGCACATGTTTGGGTAAATAGTGATAAAACTCCATATGAACTCTGGTATGGTAATTCTCCCTCTGTAAAGCATTTTAGAGTTTTTGGAAGCAAATGCTTTATCAAAAATAATGATGAAAAGCTTGGCAAGTTTGAACCTAGATCAGATGAAGGGATATTTATTGGTTACTCATCTACAAGCAAAGCATACAAATGTTACAATAAAAGGCTTCGAAAGATTGTTGAATGTATTGATGTTGTTATTGATGAGTCTCCTACAGCTCCTAAAGAAGAAAAACAAACAACAAAAGAAGATGATGGTGATTTATGGCCTTCTACATCAAATAGAAATGATATAGACAGTGGATCCAATGAAGAACCTGAAAATGATCTATCTGAAAAAGCTCCATCCAGATATGTTCAAAAGAATCATCTTGAATCTCAAATTTTGGGAGACAAGGAATCGGGTGTACGAACGAGGAGAACTCTGGTGGGATCTTCTAGTCATCTGGCACTTCTATCCACAATTGAACCACACAATGTCAGTCAAGCTATCAAAGATGAATTTTGGAAGCAAGCCATGGATGAAGAGCTCGATCAAATTGTAAAGAATGACACTTGGGAATTGGTACCAAGACCACATGATAAAAATGTCATTGGAACTAAATGGATTTTCAAGAACAAGTTAAATGAGAATGGGGATGTTGTAAGAAACAAAGCTAGACTGGTTTGCAAAGGGTATACTCAACAAGAAGGTATATACTTTGAAGAAACTTTTGCTCCTGTAGCTAGACTTGAAGCCATAAGAATGTTTCTTGCTTTTTCAAGCTTCCAACAAATCAAAGTTTATCAAATGGATGTTAAATCTGCTTTTCTAAATGGTGATTTAGAAGAAGAAGTTTATATAGAACAACCAGAAGGATTCATTTTGGGAAATGATGAAAAACTTGTTTGTAGACTTAAAAGGCTCTATATGGTCTCAAACAAGCTCCAAGGGCATGGTATTATCGTCTTGACAAATATCTTCATCAACAAGGATTTTCAAAGGGGTCTGCTGATAGCAACTTATACACAAAATTTGAAAATGATAAACTATTGATTGTAGTTGTATATGTTGATGATATCATTTTTGGGAGTAACGAAGAATCTATGAGTCAAAAATTTGCTTTTGTCATGCAGCAAGAATTTGAAATGTCCTTACTTGGGGAACTAACATTATTTCTTGGCTTGCAAGTGCATCAAGCTGCAGATGGTATATTCCTATCACAAGCAAAATATCTTAAGCAAATTCTGAAGAAGTATGGCATGGAAGAATGCAAACCTGTAAGTACACCAATGATAACCGGATGCAATCTCAGTTCTCATGATGATTCTCCCACGGTGAATCAACCAGAATACAGATCAATGATAGGAAGTCTACTTTATCTCACTGGGACTAGGCCGGACATTATGCATACAGTTGGGATTGTTGGACGATTCCAAGCTAATCCAAAAGAGTCTCACCTTCAGGCTGTCAAAAGAATTTTCAAGTATCTACAAGGAACTCAAGACTTTGGACTATGGTATCCAAAGAATGCTGATCTTACTCTTCATGCTTACACTGATGCAGATTGGGCAGGAAATGTTGATGATCGGAAAAGCACGAGTGGTGGTGCATTCTATATGGGACCCCGATTGGTATCTTGGCTCAGCAAGAAGCAAAATTCTATTGCATTATCTACAGCAGAAGCAGAATATGTGGCTGTCGCATCTTGTTGCACTCAACTCCTTTGGATGATGCAAACCTTACAAGATTTTCAAATCAAATGTGCTTCTCCTATCTCCATTATGTGTGATAATACAAGTGCCATCAGTATCTCAAAGAATCCTGTTATTCATTCGAAGACCAAGCACATTCCCATCAAGTATCACTTCTTACGTGAACAAGTGCTTGAACAAAAGGTGAAGTTGGAATATGTTCCTTCCAAGGAACAAGTTGCTGATATCTTTACCAAACCTCTGCCCAGGGAAGCATTCGAGTATCTAAGACAGAAACTGGGAGTAGTCTCTGCCAGTCAAAAGAACAAATCTGCTTAAATTCAGAAGATTAATTTGAATACGCGGTTTTACTGAAACACAGTCGCGTATATACGCGAGTATATTAACATAAAGCCGCGTATGGATAATTGCTGACAATTTTTGGTTGGGGTCAGCATTTTTCAGTATTGATTTGATTATTCTGGTTATGATTATCACTGACAGAGCATTTGATGTAAAGAAGACAGGTACAGGAAGGACAAACTCAGGGGGAGATGAAGGAATGTGAAGTTTTCAATGATTCACTTTCCATACACGGGTTACATGAACAAAAGTCGCGTATACACGCGAGTTCCAGCAGACACAGTCGCGTATTCATTGCTGATAAGAGAATTTATATGATAGCTGAAGATCTGGAGCAGAGGTTCAGGGGGAGCATCAGTCTGACTGTTAATAACTGCATTATTGACTCTGTATCAACTTATTTTCTCAGCTCAAAATAATGATGAAATGATACTTGGTTTCTTATGTTGAAGATCATGGATGAGCCCGAATAGTTACTTAATGAAGAGTATCCTGATTTAGAGATATGGACAGATCATGCAGAGTTTGTTGCTAATGACTTGCTGTTGAAAGTGTTCAGGTTGCACAAGTTAAGGACGAGCCTTGGCCATATGGAAAGGATGCATTGGATGCACATTGTCAGGGGGAGCCCTAGTATAATGCATTGTTGGCATTATGATGGTTCTGATATATGATCTCTCTTGAGGTCTTTCTGGTTTTGGTCATGAAAATTCATATTTGTAATTTGATGAAAAGGTCATGTTGAGACCCATGATGTAAAATTGTAATATTCAGTCATGCAAGGACTTGTCAAAATTTGTAAACCCACTTGGTTGGGTAGCTGAGTCAAATTTGTAAACCCACTTGGTTGGGTAGTTGAGTTAAGATGTGTAAACACACTTGGTTGGGTATTTGAGTCTCTTATGTAAATCCATTTGGATGGATCTTTGATGTATGTATGAGTCTTTGGTGATAGGAAGGTCATAGAGTCATGTACTTCATTGAAAAATATGTTTGAAGATTCAGCATGAGCTCAGGGGGAGCTTGGTCACTTCAGTGTACATCAGATCTGCAGAACGTTTCCTTCTACATGAGGAGAAAAACCGTGTGTTGATCTTGATCCGCCCTTTGCCCTTGATGTCAAAGGGGGAGAGTGACATGGTGTTTGAAATGGAGAGAAAGAATGGTGTCAAAGAATGGGGAGAGTGACATGGTGTCTTTGTATTCTTAATGTACCTATCTGTTGTGGTGATCAAACACCATCGTGGTTGCCATCAAGTCCAAAGGGGGAGATTGTTGGCAATATGATGCAGAGTGTTGTCCTTGATGGCAACCCACTAAATGAAGATGAAGACATGAAGATGATGGCAACCTACTTGATGAAGTTATGCTTGATAGAATATGTCTTGATAAACTTGTTAAATAATGTAAATCTAATATATCTACAGTGAGTACAGAAGGTAATGAAGAAATAAATTCAGTATGTGCTATATCTATGATGAAAAGAGTATGTCTCAAGGCATACGCGAATTTGTCTAGGAGAAGTCGCGTATGCACGCGGGAAGGAACGTCTCAAGTCGCGTATGGGCAAAAGTGCTCATAAAGTGCAAAACCAGGGGTAACCACCATGGTATTGACCCATTGTATTGGCTCATGGTATTGAAAAAGGGTAAACCTATATAAGGAGAAGAAATTCATTGTGCAAAGTAGAGGCGTGGGCGCAAGAGGTCTGAGCTTGAACGAATACTTCTCTCTGAAGTATATCTGAATGGAAAGGGTTACAGTTGAATGATAGATCTGAATGTATGAAGCACCTATGAAGAAAATGATGAAGAAGTGAATATAGATCTAAAATGTATTTGTATTTGCTACATCTGTTTATGGAATGATTAGATCTGAGATGAGGCGAACATCTATCTAAAGTAAAGGGTAAAATCTGTGTGATGTGTCTGTTCTAAAGATTTTCAATCTGAAGAACCATATGCTAGTTTGACGCAGAAGAAGAGCGTATGTACGCGGCTTCGATGAAGAGAAAGCGCGTATGCGCAGTGGAATTAGCTCTGTAATATGTACAAAAGTATACGCGGGTTTGTATGGTAGAAGGCGCGTATATACGTGGTATAAGTGAAAGGAAGGCACGTATGCAAACTAGGGTTTGCTGAAGCATGGGATATGAAATGTCTGATCTGTCCTGCTATCTTTATTCTACAGTTCTGAGTTGTCGGTTTCAGTTTGGTTGTATGATGGAGCTTAAATATGTGTGTTGGATCCAGTGTGAAAATTGATGAAACGTGGTCCATAGAGGTGTTGAGGGTTGTAGCCTTCAGTCAGGGGGTTGTAGCTCCCTTCCAGAAGAGGTCAGACGCGGCAGTTAGGCTTACGTACTGGTATATCTACGTCAAGATATATGTTGTAAGATGTTTTCTTTATAATAAAACATGAAGGCCGAGCCACAACCTGCAATGGTGGTTTTTTCCACTTTGGTTTCTGCACTCGAAATCATAGCACCATGTGATGCTTTGTGTAATGGTTTATTCTGTTTCCACGTACATGTTTACTATTTATTGAACATCTGATGAATGAATGAAGGAATGATTTAAGTGAAGAATTAATGACATAAATAGATATCTGTGTATACGCGAGTTTCGTAAAGAGTATCCGCGTATATATGCAAGTCTGGTTCAGGAAAGTAGCGTATGCATTTTAAGGAATGAAAAGTAAAAGGTTTTGAATATGCAGTAAATACCGATTCACCCCCCCCTCTCGCATCTTTTTCAACAATCAGAGTTTAAACGGAAAATCAAAAAACACATCTATGAAGAAGACCTTAAAATTTCTGCTTGATGCAGGCAACTAAGCCTTTACTTCTTTCAAATCACATTGGCCACCTACAACCTAGTTTTAATTGAATAAGCTACCTATGTTAATGCTTCAGTCAAAGATATTTTAAGCAGCTCAGCATTTA
>JAXQQM020062393.1:0-52222 GCA_034641835.2 Pinus albicaulis
CAATGAGGCCTCTATTTTCGTCATTTTCCATTAATTTCATTCATTTTCCTACTCACATGCAACCTGTGAAATTTCACCTTCCTTTTCTCCTATTTTCCATTATTTTCATAAATAAAATTCCAGCCAATGACTCATGCCTTTCCAAAGCGTTTGCCATTGCTTTTTCCAATTTCTTTATTCATAATAAACCAAAATGAACACCCACTAGGAATTTTTTTCCCACCATTTAGATTGGAATACGTGTCCCATGACCTTGGTATTATATTTTTTACATGTATTTTTTACCATGGTTGTTATAGAACCCTCCGCCTTGGGGGAACACGGTCCTCGATGTTCAATGACACCTACAACCAACAAGACTATTGAAGAAAAACATACTTCCCATGGAGCTTTATAACACAACTCATTGTAGTATTTACAATGACCAATTGCTGAAAACATGACAATTATAACATTTAGAGGAGCTTTATAACATATCTCATTACAGTATCTATAATAAAAGCCAGATATACAACCATATTGTCTATGGAGCTTTAAAAATCTAGGTTGATACAATATTTACAATAATATACACATATACACATTTTTTCAACCGGAAAATAAAAGGATACGATTCCTACATCTGCAACAAGGGAATCTAGAGGCTCACACCTCCACCCTCAAAGAAATACCAAGATTCACCTACTTCCCAGGAAGTCCAAAATCCACTACCAAGTCCAAAGTCTGCATCCAATGTCCAATGCTACCATCTTGCGCCACTTGTCCTCTCAGTGAACAGTTATCAGTTCATTGATCCAAGGCACACTACTAATGTTCATATGATTCCATATAGAAATGCTAATGACCAAAAACAAATCCATCCCCGACCTTCCCTTCTCTTCTACAAACCCCCTTGGTAAATCCGATCACCCCCTTTCATGCAATCACACAACTTCCAAGTTCCGCTGGCACCCCCATTCTGGGCAGTCCATCCCTTGGCAAGGTTTCCTCACATTAGAAGGTCCAAAAACCAAGGCATGTCCCTATCTCAAAACCATCACACTAGTCATATCATTCTCTTTTAAATCAATGGAAATTATTGGGTACCAGTGTCCCATAATGGCCTTGCTCCTGAAATGATTTACCAACATACTATTGCTTGTTTCAATTCCTTTTTTTGTTGTTGCTAATTCTTGTAATAAATTTCAGCCATCCCAAACCAAGAATTGCATGTTGTTAGGTCCCTATAATACTAGTGTATCCCCTTATTGTTATTGTTAATGTAGCCCCATTATTGTTATTTTTGTGCCCATGTAGTCCCCATATTGATATTATTGTGCCCCACAGAAGCCCACTATTGTTATTTTTTGCGCCCTTACATTATTATTGTTACGTAGGCTAGTCGTGGAAAGAATATAACACACACCCAAAATTCTCCCACTTGTTTTTTTCTTTCTATAGGGGGTCACAAGAGAGCTTAGTCATTGGTCCATCCCTGTAATTCCCATTGTTTCTCTACACCGAGAGAAATTCTCAGTGCTCATAAATTTCATCGATACATATGAAAAAATATTCAAAGTGTCCACCTTTACGAGAAAAACCTTTTTATCCTCAACCATATCTCTCAAAAAGTGATACTGAACATCAATGTTATTTTTCTTTGAATGATAAATAGGGTTATTAGCCAAGTAAATTGCACTTTGGCTATCACAGTCTATCCTTATAGCTTGCTGCACCAACCCCATACTAGAACATAATCTATGCAACCAAACTGCTTCCTTAATTGCATGAGTGGTTGCCATGTATTTGTCCTTTGTAGTTGAAAGAGCCACTACAGACTGTATTTTTGTCATCCAACTAATTGATCCTCCAAATAGGTTAAACACATACCCACTTTTATATCTTCTCTGAGCTAGATCACCATCCCAGTCCGCATCAACAAAGCCACTGATATCCGAAACTCTGTCTGAACCCAGTCTTCCCTGGTAAGACAAACCATAATCACTAGTGCCACGAAAATACCTAAAAACCCTCTTCATTGTTTTCCAATGCTCCTTCCCTGGTTTTGACATAAGCCTACTCAACTCCCACTACATGTGCAATGTCTATTCTAGTACATACTACTGCATACATCAGACTACCCACTACACTTACATATGGATCATAGGACATGTCCTCTTTTTATTCTTGTGTCTTGGGACAATGTTCAATAGATAAATATACACCTACAGGAATAGGAACCTTCATTGGTTTTCTATCCTTCATATTGAACCTATGAAATATTGTCTTGACATACTTCCTTTGGTTTAACCAAAGCTACCACTTTTCTCGATCTCATTTAATTTCCATGCCCAAAATATAGTTTACAACACTAAGATCCTTCATGTCGAATTTGGAGGACAATTGGGTCTTCAACTCCGATATAAATAATTTCTCATTTCCAATCAGCAACATATCATCCACATTCAAGACCAAATTAATAACACGGTCACCAATTAATTTAAAATACACATAGTGATCCGATTTTCTTTTGGTGAAGCCAAGTCCCCATATATATGTATCAAATTTCTAATACCACATCCTTGGTTACTGTTTTAACCCATACAGCTACTTTTTTAACTTGCATACCAGTTATTTCTACCCCGTTACACCGAAAATTTTCATCTTGACATTCCTCGCTCCGGTGTATGAGCTCATTATTACTCATACTTCCCCCTTTTTCAAGTCTAACATATCAGTTCCTCATGTCAAGCCTTGAAAATAAAAAAAAAATTCCTAAAAGTCTCCTAAAATTTGGTGTCGCACTTTCTGGGTATCTTGCCTGCGGTCCCGCACCCAATGTTCAACTTTCCTACATTCCTGAATGCACTTTATCTTTGTTATAGGTGCAGACCCCTGTAAGATTAAAAAGGCGCAAGTAAATCCCAAAAAGCTCAATTAAAGTAAATTCTGGAAGCTTCTAGAATGGATTTTGCGGTGGCAGAACCGCTCTTGTGAGGTGCATGAATCCCTTACCTTATGGAGCTAACCCCTTGATGTGAGGAGCTTATCCCTTTGAAGGAGGATTCTATCCCTTCATACTTGGAACAAAAAACCTCCTCTTTTCCACTATAAAAAGAGGCATTGGGTAGCCTCAAGGGGAGTTGAAGCTTAAGAATATTTGAGGTTAAGTGCATTCTCCAACTCTTTCTTTAGCTAGAATTTCATTGAAAGAAAACGATTTGATTATCATTTTTAGGTGCATTTTTAGTATTTTTGGAAGTCGAGTCTTCACACCATCAAAGTTTCATTTCCGTGCCTATTGACTTAATAAACATCTCATAAAAGTAATGCTTAATTAAAATTCATCTAGCAATCTTTTTATTTTCTAGGGCTCTTATCACCAACATAGCTTAGGCTAGTATCTTGGAGTAGGGAGTAATTAACTCTCCAAGATAGTAAAAACAAACAAGTAGACAAATATTGCGGTAGGAAATAAATCCAATTGTAATTTGTATAATCTGGGAAGCTTCTCTTAAAGAAGTCAATCACGAGATCATGTCCGAACCTTTGAGACAATCAATTTTGTTTCATTGGGGAAGATAGAAGATTTTGCGCGCATTACAAACGGTAAACCTCGGATTAACCATTGTCGAGGAGCCTGGGGTCACTTGTCGGTAAACCTCGGATTAACCATGTCGAGGAGCCTTCAAGGGGATTGAGCTTTGTTACTCTGCCCTTGCGCGTGGGATCGGATCGTAGACTGTTCCCCCAGTTATATTTGTTACTATTGGTAACCTTAGTGTCCACAAACTTAAGATTATTTCCTAAGGTGACGGTGAAGGAAAGATCTCACTGTACCTGGAGCAGACATCGACTAGACTCACTTGGACTCTCTAGGGGGTTCTCTTCACACGAGATGGTTTTGTGAGGAAACTTGTGCCAGTCTGTTTCATTAAGCAGGTTGTCAGGGTAACTGTTCCAACCACCCTTTCTGTGTTAAATTTCTACTAAGTTGGATTTCATCACCAACTAGTGTTTTTAGTACGGAAAGTTACTGTTTGTGTGTGGTTTGAACTCTTAGATTTTTAAGCGTGTGATTCAACTGTTTGTTTCTTTAGAGACTTTAGGTGTTTTCATTGAAATTTTCTTTGTTTGCGTGTGATTAGTTAATCTTTAATCGTGGCGGAATTGCCGAGACAATCCCGGAGACTACAAGGGAAACCCCCTGAATATTCACCAAGTCAGCTTGAAGGGCTTCGTGCTCTGGTATCATCCAGTAGTGGTAGGCTTAGATCAATAGAAATTGGAAGTTCCTCTATAGTTGTTCATCCTGATCATCAAATACCTACAACAGAATACATTCAAGAACCGATTTCAGTTTCTGAAGTTACTGGTAGTATTCCTACTTCCAGTGAACTGGTTGACGAACCTGAAATCTCTGAACCTGAAACTGAACCTTGTTTTCTGGAAACATCCTCAGGATTTATTTCACCAACTTCTAGCGATCTTGGTTCACCTAGGGTAAGAAATATTGTCACTGACGATCTTCCAGCTGGTCTTATTTCCATTGAAGAACTTACTAATCCAGATGAAGATATATCTCTTCCCGACTCCCCTCAATCCTTAAATATTAGGGAGCGTGAATCTATTTTCTACAGCCCTATTCGAACTAGTGCTTGGTATCTATCTTTAACAAACTTTTTAGAGAATCCGGGTCTTGCTTTTTCTCCACCTCGAGTTCTATTTCATCCTACACCCAGAGGTTACTATCCGCCATCCATTATGGCCGGACAGTCATCCATGTTTTCCCAGACACCGGAATCATTTTTACACGGTGGTCCTTCTGTTCCTTCAGGATATTAGGCTCTGTCTGGTACTTTCTCAGGAGCAGCTCCTCAACCCATCGAACAAATGTTGTCATCTGGTAATAGTGGTGTTAAAACTAAAACGTCGAACACAACACAAATCTATATGATGTCTGGTAATATTCCGAATCCTCAACCTCAAGGTAGTCAGTTACTGCCTGGAGGGCCAATACAGGGAAATCCGTTACCGCCTGGGGGGCAACCTCAAGGTAGTCAATTGCCACCTGGAGGGCAACCTCAAGGTAGTCAATTACCGCCTGGGGGGAAACCTTCAGGTAGTCAGTTACCGCCTGGGGGGCAACCTTCAAGAAGTCAGTTACTGCCTGGGGGGCAACCTCAAGGTAACTTTTTCCTAGGAAAAACTGTCGAGTCATATTATTTTGGGGGAAAACCCCAAGGGCAGTACACACCTGAAGGGTATCAACCTTTAGGACAGTATATGCCCCAAGGTCAACCCTAAACTCAATATGCTCCTCAGAGTCCTTATCAACCCCAGCTTCAGCACGCGCCTCAGGGTTATCAACCTCAAGGTCAGTACCCGATTCAAGGTTTCCAACAGCCTTCTGGTCAGCCATCTATTCAAGGAGCCGAAAATGTACCACTTACCTATCAACCCTACATTCAACTAGGTTATGGTCCTTACGTTCAACCTTCTGTGGGAAAATACCCCGAAATGAATATGGTGTGGGATCCGTCCCAATATCAACAGCCTATGCAGCCTAATGTACAGTTTCCTTATCAACCTGGACAACCTTTAATTTCTGGTCCAACTCAGCAACCTGTCCAGCCTACTATTCAAATTCCTGCACCTGGTCCTGTTCAGCAAGCTGGTCCTAGTTCACCTAAGACTCCACCTCAAACTGCTGCAACAGATGCTATGCCTGTTCAACCTATAACACCTGCTTCTGGAGTATCTATAACCCCGAGTTCATCTATCCCTGCATCCGTGCAAATCCCTCAAGTCTCTGTACCCCAGTCAGGATCTTCGGTTCAGAATTTGGTGCAGATGCCTACGGGACAAGCTCGTACAAGTACAGTTGTCACAAGTCAACCAAAATTCACGTATCAACCGTACCAGGGGCAGCCGCAATTTGGTCCCTATACACAAAATCCAAACTATCAGTATCAACCGTACCCTGGCTATACTTATCAACAGCCTCAACAACCCCAGTTCGGTTTGGTTAATCCTGGTTTTCCAGAAGGTTATACAATTCCTAATGCTAATCCGATTCCCAGTTATCCTGGTTATCCACTTCCTGGAACTGCTTTGGCTACTCAAGGTTTTCGCGACCCTAACCGTCAGTTACCATTTATCGCAACTTTGGATTTACCTGATTTGACGCGCCTTATGAATGATCCAATTTTTTATTATCCGTACTGGCCGCCAATGCCACATAAGTTGCCCAGTGATATACCCAAGTTCGAAAGTAAGTCAGGAGAAGATCCATCACATCACGTCATGACTTATCACCTTTGGTGTGCGTCTAATTCAATCATTGATGATTCGATTCGCTTATGTCTTTTCCAAAGAACTCTTATTGGTCTTACAGCCAAATGGTACATTGAGTTACCACGAGGCTCGTTTCATAACTTCAGTCAGTTAGCAACTGCCTTCTTGACTCATTTTCAGTTGCCAGTCAGATACGACAATGGCACAGAATTATTAACTTCGCTAAAACAATCCACGTCTACGTATATTTCTGATCATATCCATGAATGGCGACGTAGGAGACGTTTGGTGAAAGTTTATATTCCGGATCAAATTTTGGCAGAATGGTTTGTTAAATCATTGTTACCCAAGATTACTGAAGATGTAGCTAAGGCTGGTGTTGTTACTGAAGAGCAAGTAATTGCTCAAGCTCAGTACCTTGACCTCGTTTATACACAGTCGGGTACTTTACATGAAAAAATCCCAGACCTTCCAAAACAAGGTCAAATAGCTGCTGCTCCTTCAGGGTCTCATGCCGCTGATGGTATGATTGGTACAGTCAATACTAAAAGTAAGAAGAAATCTTCAAAGAATTCTTCTCCAATTATAACTTTACCTGATTCCCCGAAAGGAGAATCTTCCCCCGAAGTTTCTGCCGATATTCATGTTGTGGAGACATCTATAGCTAAATCTAAATCTGGTAGTAAAAAGAAAGGGAAGAATAAAAACAAAAAGAATTCGAAAGAAAAAACTAATAAAAATGAATCCAATGACGAAAAACGTAAACCACGTTATCCTTGTTACATTTGTGACGAAGATCATTTTACTAAGGAATGCCCACATCGGGCCGAGGTTGCGAAATTCGTCAAAGGTTCACAACCTGCTGTCTTGAAGGATCCTTTTCCAACTCAAGATAGTAAGATGGTTGGTTCTACTTCGACTGCTTCAGAAGAGCCAATTTTGATGATGTCTCATGTAAGGATTGCGACGCGATCGAAATATTATGGTACTAAGAATCCTGTTGATGATAAAGAAGCAGAATCTTCTAATGCAAATACATCAACTACACCTCCTCTTGTTTCTGGTCCACTACAGATCGAGAAACCAAATCCAGACTTAGTAATCAAACCGCCTGCTAAAGGTGTTCTTTGTAAATCAGCTTTCAATCCACATGCGAGAGCTGCTCAGAATTACAACATTGTTGAAGACTTAGCTATTTCTCCTTCAGCAATGTCGGCTTTGGAAGTGCTGCAATCATGCCCAGCACAGTGTAAATTGCTTTTGTCTGCTATAGGAGCTATTGATGTTCAGGATTCTAATCTTATAATCTTCGATGTAGAAAATAGTACACCTCGCCTACCTCACCAAATGGCTTTCCAGATTCCAGTGACAGTCAAAAACAGACTGATCTATCGGACTGTGATTGATGAGGGAGCTTCAACGTGTATTATGTCGATTCAGTGTTGGAAATCGCTTGGTTCTCCTACACTGAACCAATCTCCGATGATTCTTAAGGCTTTTGATGGTCGAGGTTTCCACCCTTTTGGTATTTTGCAGGATTTACCCATAGGGGTTGAAGGTAAAATTGTAAATCTAGATGTGGAAGTGGTTGATGCCCCTCTTGATTACAACCTTCTTCTAGGTCGTAGTTGATCTTACACTATGACTGCTATTGTCTCTTCGGTCTTCCGACTCATAAAATTTCCATATCAAGGAAGGATCATTACAATAGATTAGTTAACTTATTTTTCTTCATACCCCGCCTCTACAGAAACAATCCAACATGTTGGTAAAGATACTATCCCGTACAAGGATGTTGGAGTAGGTTTGATTAAAGATTCTGGTTTGCTAGGAACTTTTTCCATTCCTCCTCCTAATGTATCGCCTTTTGTTGCAACTATTCATATGATTTCGTCAGACTCTGTTATGTTTGATGATCCTTGGATCGTACCTTCCGAATCCGAGTTAGATTCAATTGATGGCATGATGCCTTTGAGTCCATTTGAACTTGCATATCAGGCTGTACAGTCATTTTCCGACCCCTCTTCAACCGAAACTGATCCAGTGAATGGGATCCATGAGGAATCACTTTCTATATCTAGTTTAGCCACAACAGCATTTCCTGAACTTGTTCATACCGATGAGCATATTCGTGAGTATTTGTCTGTTGGTGATTTACCATGGGAAGATCTACATCATCGATCTTCGTTTTTACCTGAACTGGATCATTTTGAAGATGATTTCACTTCAATTTTTACTACGAAATATGTCAAGGAACCTCAGAATCCATTGCGAAATCCTGATTCTGAGTTAAATTTAGAAAATATCTCTCGAACAATTCCAATTGACATTTCAGTAAAACCTGGAATAATTGAAAACATTCATATAGGTGCTTCCTGTACTGAAGATGAAATTCAAACTTATAAAGCCCTATTTCAAGAATTCCATGATGTGTTTGCCTGGTCAAATGAGGAAATTCCAGGAATTGATCCGTCAATTGTCGTACATGAAATCAAGACTTACTCAGATGCCAAACTTGTCCGTCAACGTCTACGTCAGATACATCCTAGGAAAGTTGCTGCTATCAAAGCAGAGGTTGAAAAATTACTTCGTGCAGGTTTCATTTATCCAATTCCCTTAACGGATTGGGTATCTAATATTGTTCCTGTGACTAAAAAACAAGGAACGATACGAGTATGTATCGATTATAGAGATATTAATCGAGTTTGTCCTAAAGAAAATTATCCAACTCCCTATATCGATCAAATAATTGATGATTGTGCCGGCAGTGAAATGTTCTCCTTTATGGACGGTTTTCAGGGTATAATCAAATAAGCATACTCCCTGCTGATCAACCAAAAACAACTTTTATTTGTCCATGGGGGACATTTGCTTACTGCAAACTACCCTTTGGATTGAAGAACGCTGGAGAAAATTTTCAAACGGCAATGTCTTATGCGTTTCATGACATTAAGCACATTGTGCAACCATATCTCGATGATTTACCTGCTCATTCATCGCGAAGGGTTGACCATCTCACACATTTATGAGCTATCTTTATGAGATGTCGGCATTATCGAATTCGACTGAATCCACACAAATTTGTTTTTTGTGTAGAGTCGGGTCGTTTACTGGGATTTGTTGTCTCGAAAGCAGGTATTCGCAACGATCCGTCGATGGTCAAAGCTATTGTTAAATTACCTCCTCCTTCGACTTTACGCCAACTCCAAAGTTTGCAGGGGAAAGCAAACATTTTACGCTGGTTCATTCCTAACTATGCCGAACTTACAAAAGGTTTTACCCGGTTGTTGAAACAAAACATTCCATTCTTTTGGGATGAGATCGTTGATCGATATTTTGATGCACTTAAACACGCGTTGACCCATGCACCATTATTTCATCCTCCCAACTACAACCAGGATTACGTTTTGTACCTCGCTGCTTCTCATTCCACTATTAGGATGGTTTTAGTTCAGGAAGACGAATCTAACGCTGAACATGTGATTTACTATCTTAGTCGGAATCTGAATCCGACCGAGATTAAATATACACATGTGGAGAAATTTGCCTTGGCAGCTGTTCAAGCTGTCCAATGATTTAGACATTACATATTGTTATGTAAAACCACGGTAATTTCTGATTGCAACCCTATGATGTACATTTTGACCAAACAATTGCTAGGGGGCAATTATTCCAAATGGATAGTCATCCTACAGGAATTTGACTTGGAATTTGAAAAATCCAAGGCGAAGAAATCTTTGGTCTTTGCGGAACTAATGTGTGATTTCCCCTCTACTGATACTGAAACTGTGGCAGAGCAGCCCATTGCGGACGAATCTCTGTTTCTTCTCAGTACTCTTGATCCATGGTATGGAGATATTATCATTTATCTCCAAACCCAATCTTTTCGGCCTGAAATCTCACGATCTCAGCGACGAAAAATACGCTTCCAATCCTAACAGTACAATATTATTGGTGATACACTTTATCATCATGGGGCGGATTCTGTTTTCCGACACTGTCTTACTCATGAAGAAGTTGAAAAGGTTTTGAATGACTGCCACTCTGGAGCATGTGGCAGTCATATTTCTGGGTATGCCACTACCCAAAAGATACTGTGCGCTGGTTATTTCTGGCCGTCGTTGTTCAAAGATTGTATTTATGCAGTCCAGAAATGCCACAATTGTCAACTTTTTGATCGTAAGATGCGCGCGCCACCTGCTCCTCTTCACCCTATAATTGCTGTTGGTCCTTTTGCAAAATGGGGTATCGATTTTATTACATGTAACCCTCACTCGGTCGGGGGGCATGTGTATATTATCTTAGTAGTAGATTATTTTACTAAGTGGGCCGAGGTGATGCCTACATTTTCAGCTGATGGCAAGACTGCTGCAACTTTCATATTTAATCACATAACTGCTAGGTTCGGTGCTCCTCAAGCCATTATTACTGATCATGGAAGCCATTTTCGAAATGTCATGATGACTGAACTGACAAAACATCTTGGCTTGCGCCACGATAGTTCCACTCCGTATTATCCACAAGCCAATGGTCTGGTTGAAGCCATAAATAAAGTTTTAGTCACCATGATCAGGTGAATTATTGGTATTCACAAGACGAATTGGCATTCCATGTTATTTTTAGCACTTTGGGCATATCGAACCTCAGTCAAAACATAAACTGGTTTCACTCCCTTTCAACTCATTTACAGTCTGGAAGTTGTGTTGCTGATTGAATGCGAAATTCCGTCACTTAAATTAGCCATAGAGTTAATCCCAGCTATGTCTGAAGAGGAGAAACGTTTTTTATACTTGGCTCAATTGGATTAGAATCGGATAAACACTGCAATAGAAAACGAGGCTCATGTCAAAATAATAAAATCTCAGTATGATAGAAGTGTTACCCCTCGAAATTTTTCAGAAGGAGACCTAGTCTTAGTTTATGATCAAGCCAACGATAAGCTAGGAGCTGGGAAATTCGTGCCCATGTGGCATGGTCCTTTCATTGTTAAGTGAAAGCTGGTAAAGGGGGCCTATGAGTTGATAGATTTTGATGGTGTCCCTTTAGATAAACCCAGAAATGGGCTATATCTGAAGCGATATTATGCTTAAACTTGGTGTGGATATTTTTTATTTAGATTAGATTTCTTTACTATTGGTGTGTCTTAGATTAGAAAAGCGTGCCTAGTTTAGAAGTGTGTTTTTATCACTATTCCTGCTTATCTGAGTTTTACTCTTGATATTGCAGATGTCGACGTCTCTTCAAACCTACATTGGTTTTGCTGATGATGCTTGTCGTAGTACACGGAACATTTCTTCCGTAGCTTGGGTTATCTATTCACCCTCTGACGAGTAAGTTTCCATGCATGGGGTAAGCCTTGGTCAAATAACGAATAACATTGCCGAGTATAGTGCAGTGATTGAGTTATTATCTGAGTCCATATCATTTGGGATTCGGAGTTTGATTGTGAGGTTGGATTCTGAACTTGTTGTATTACAGCTTAACAGGGTTTATGCCATTAGAAATCCAGTGTTGTTACGGTTATTTTTAAGAGTTCGTCTCTTGGAATGCGAATTTTATTACATTGAATATCAACATATTCCAAGACATTTAAATACATTAACAGACACAGTTGCTTCTAGTATGATAAATCGGCATTTGCAATGATCAAAATAGTAAAACAAACAACATTCATAAAATGTACACAAATAGCCGGTAAATAGTGATATATATCATAGTATAGAAGTGTTTTCAAAAAATATACATCGTCTTCGATCATAAGTTGGAAACACCTTATGATCGGTAAAATGATAACACAAAAAGTCAAAAATATGAGTCTACAACACGATCATCCCATCACTGATGGTGATCACGATAAGAAACCACTGCCCGGGCCACCCTACACAGGAACCTCCTAAAAGGTCCTGGAACACCAATCACATATCTCTGCAATCTGAGTGGAATGTCATCTATGTTTGTCTCTGGAATATCTAGGGTCAAACGCTCTAGGTGATGCTCTAAATTAGTCAGGATTTCTACTGACTGGCCTACTGGGGCTAGTGCAGCTGCAACTGGTTGTCTTATTTCATAAGTTTGGAGATGGGTTGGTTGCTGTGGACCCACATCTGTATGTAAAAGCTTTTGGTTATTAATTTTCAAGACGATCAAAATAAAAATAAAAATTAGAAACTGTTGAAAATTTATTTTACCTGAGTCATCCCACTGTTCCCCTGCTGGGAGAGTCATCTCTCGGTCGCCGCAGAAATCTATCCCGGCGTATGGAAAGTCCTCTATGATGAAAAGTTGGCGGTCTAGCCAACGAAAATATGAAGGAGGAAATCGAACAATCTCAGCGCCCTCAATACCATGACGGGCCATCAGTGCGGACCAACGAACCATCCTAGGTTCTCGAAGTCGACCGACATCAACAGGAATACTCTGCAGAGCTAGCATGGGGATCCTCTCTAGATTAAAGGTAACGACAATGGATCCATATCCAAAGTTATTCAGTTTTCCATTCTTCTCTCTAGTTAGTTGGCCTTTTATATTAGCCAACACAACTTCGCACCAGTTGAAAATGGTGACGCGAAAATAGTCCACAGCAATGCGCATCTGGGAACCGGTAGCTACATGCAGTGCTGCACTCCCACACAACCTGGTAATAGTAAATGCAATAACTTTCAACTCGGGACGTATGATAGTTTTTATATCAATCTGTTTGTCTCTGGGGTCTGCCTCATCATTACAGAATTCTTGTCGAAGACTAGCGACAGTCTGGCCACCTGGCCTAGTCCCAAACAAGGAAAGTTGTTCGCCCCTTTTGGACAAACCAGTCAGAAAATAAATGTCCTCCAGCTCAATTTCGAGCCGGTGGCCGCCAATAATGAAACACTGGTCTCGCACATTCCACCTGTTTACCAGCCATGTCAGGAGGTCTACCTGTGCCCTCATGCCTTGGATGGCCCAGAATTTATACAAACCGCATGCTCTTAATGCTTGCATTGTGGGTAAATGGAGCATTGCGGCTTCATCCACTTCCTCATGCTCACGTTCTCTCCAAATCAACATCTTGTTAATCCTACAATGCATAAAAAAATATGTTAGAACAATCTAATTTGAAAATTTTTGGGCGCCAAATGAGAAATTTAATTTTGAAATTTAAAACGCGCGGGGACCACATTTTGCCTTTGTACACAGTGCATAGGAACGCACGCACTCTGTGGAAAAAGTACGGACCCACGACCTTTTTTTGTGAAGAAAAAGGTCGGGGTTCCCAGGTCCCGTGTGTTTTGCCTGCGGACCCCCGCGGGCGGTTTTTTAAACTATTTTTCTCCCTTAAAAATAAATCTAAAAGCCTAAAAACGAATTGTAAATGGATGAAATACAAGATTAGGGGGTCGTGGATTCCTGGGACTGACGGTTCTCGATTTCGCCGGACGGATTTTCTAGAATCTTCACAGGAACTTTCTTACCCAAAAGCTTCTACTTTTCACTCTGAACTTGAACGGTAAAAATGAAATTGAAAAAGTCATTTTTATAAGTTTTTTCGAATAGATGAATTTTTAATTTGTTTATTTTTCACTTTAAAAAGGGTATTTTTGAAGCATTTTTACTTATCTTAAACAGGTATGTGTAATGTTTCAAGTTTTTGTGCAGAAATTGGATTTTTCAGGAGAATTGATCATTTTTCAACAAAGAGTATACTTTTATCACTTTTTCGGACTCTTTCAAAAATTCACGAAAAAGCAAAACATTGGAGTTCTCTTTTAAGCCCTTTTCAGACTCTCTAAACATGAAAATATTGCCGAGTACTTGATTTTTCGAACTCGTTAAAGTAAATGAATAATCGTCCCTTCAGTATAAGTTTACCCCTTTTACGGACTAAAATGGACTATTTACGAAAAAGGTATACGTTGACTAATTACGGTCAATAGAGTTCTCTCCCGCATTATTTTATCCTTTTTCGGGCTCGAGAGACTAAATTTACGAAAAAGTACACCCATGGAGTTTTCTTAAGTTTTTTCTTTTGACTCCCTAAAATTGAAAAACACCGAGTTTCTCCTATACTGGACTCGTTAAAATTTAATAGTAAAGGACCTGTTTAATTTTCAACAGGAACGAACCACTCCTTCTTAGGGTTCGAATCTTAAACTAAGTTGGACTCATCCGAAGGATGAGCTTATAAACAAGAAAATGTTATCCTCCTCAAGCTTGTCAAAAATAAAGAGGTACTTGCCAGAAATGGTGGGGGAAAAGAGAGGAAAATGGGCATGTTTGTTGTATTTTGATTCTTCAAAGATTCAGTCAACCACTCTTGAACACGACACTTTCATTCACCTGGGTTGGGAAATCCTTTGCCTAATAGTTAATCAAACCTCATTGAAAGTTTTCATCCGGTTTCTGGGTATTAGCTTTGGGTCAATTGTCGCCAAGCCATCTGCAGTGTCGTTATGTGTTCAAGAGGACAGTTCAAATAAACCATTCATCTGTAAAATATATGTCATCCATTTTGACCATCCCTGAGTCAGTCCTTGCCAATATATTTTCAAAACTTGATCTATGATTTCGTGTTGTGGGCTTGCCTACGACGGATCACTTTCTATCGACGACAACTCATTATCTAGGAAGTTGATCTAGAAATCATCAGTACCTTGAAATCTGCATGTCTCAATGGCAGGTTTCTCGCCTTCGACGACAGGTTGCATCATTGACCTTCGATCGAATGATTCCATGACATGTTCGACTTCAGCTCATTCATTCACATTTCATGGATTGTACTGAGTACTTTGAGAGCCATTGACATTACTGGTGGTTACTCTCACACTTGTTAATAGTTTACATCATTGACTGGTAATCAAGTGGTTTCTACCATGTTCGACTTCGACACATTCATTCACATGGATAGAATCGTACTAGTTTGAGATGCGGAAATCAAGACCCTGGATCTAGTTTCTACCATCCAGGATACGAGGAATTTTGTTATCATTTATATAGTGGACTATTTATAAACAGATGGCTACATCCATACTGTGTCTACACATGTCTATACTGTGATGTACTCAAAATCATTCCCGTATCAGAACAGTTGAATCAGTTTTAGTTAGTTTGATCTGAGTATGGGAATGTGTACCTCAGTGATGATACATATACATATATATTTTGCATTGAATGTTTTACAGGTGCTGACTGGTGTGTCCATAGGATGATCCTTGAAATGATAAAGTACTGCACTCTTCATGTATGACAAACTTCAACATCATCTATTCCAGACTTTTCACTTTAGGGGGAAATCTGTTACACTGAAAATTGTCATCCTGACATTCTGCCATGTGTATGAGCTCATTATTACTCATACTTCTCCCTTTTGCAAGTCTAACATATCATTTCCTCATGTCAAGCCTTGAAAATCAGAAAAATTTCTTAAAAGTCTCCTAAACTTTGGTATCACACTTTCTGGCTATCTTGCCTACGGTCCCGCACCCAATGTTCATCTTTCATGCGTTCCTGAACGCACTTTATATTTATTATAGGTGCGGACCCCTGTAAGATTAAAAAGGCGTAAGTAAAATCCCAAAAATCTCAATTAAAGTAAATTCTGGAAGCTTCTAGAATGGATTTTGCGGTGGCAGAACCACTCTTGTAAGGTGCATGAATCCCTTACCTTATGGAGCTAACCCCTTGATGTGAGGAGCTTATCCCTTTGAAGGAGGATTCTATCCCTTCATACTTGGAACAGAAAACTTCCTCTTTTCCACTATAAAAAGAGGCATTGGGTAGCCTCAAAGGGAGTTCAAGCTTTTAGAATATTTGAAGTTAAGTGCTGTTGAGATTTAGACTCAATTAACTAAGACTTTTGTGAGGAGAGATTACATACCTCTATTTGTCTTGGTTGGAGGAGTGCAGAGCTTATCAAAGTAAAGGAGACTCCTGCTTCGGACCCCGGAAAGTCCTGTGCAACATCAAGGCTCGGGTTGTAAGGATTTTCTTCTTTTGAAATTAATACAAATATACTCATTTTTCTCAATAAGCTTTCAATCAATGGTTTATTTCATAGATTCCTTGATCACTATGATAAGCATGGTTTATGATGATTTCTATACAGGTGCTATGTAATATTTTTCTTGTTTGTGACTGCAGGTTTACGAGGAAAACTCCTTCAAGCGCGTGAGGGACAACAACGACTTCAAACAAGCACTGGACATACGGTAAGTCTTTTACACCTCTATAGAGCTTTTTGTAAATCATATATTCTTAGAGAAAGATTAGTTTATTTGGCTGTTTGTTGCTAGATACTTTTAGTACTAGGGAGATCGGTCTTGTCAGCAAGGCAGTTAATCCACACAACATACCCTTCACCACAAAGCCTTTAGGTTGCTTCATTTATGTCTCCTCTTCCAAATCCCCCGCTGAAGAAATTTTGTCTTCATCCATCTTTTCTACCTCAAAATCAAATGCAGCGGAAAAAATAAAAGTAATCTAATAGAAGTTGCCTTGGAAACAAGAGAAAAAATATCTCCAAAATCAATTCTTGACACCTGGGAATAGACTTTTTCTACCAACCGAGATTTGTATTTCTCCACCTTGCATTCTAAATTAATTTCAGATGTAGTTCTTGAGGGGGAAGCTTTTGAAGTATCCATTTCAGTAGTTTTCATTTTTTTATTATTTCAATGGCCAATTGTTTCCTCTCGAGGTAAATTAGGAAATATTTTCATTCTATGCAAACAATTGGGATGTTGAGGGTGTTCTTCCATGATGGATTAATAAATTAAAGAAATTAAAATACAAAAAAAGGGTATCTAGTAAAATAAGGATTTCCATGTCACTATGAACTGCAGAATATCGTTTCTAGTATGTGCAAGCAATATCCATGAATGTTGTGTTCAGTGTATCACAGTAGAAAAGGTGGTCGACTTAGTGACCTATGGTAGGATAGAAACTTATAGCGGACTTCCAAAGTATAACCAGAGGTATGTGGAAGCAAAGTCTGTGGTACTGTTGTCTAATGTGTCATGTACGATTGGAAGTATTCTGATATACTTTTCATATGGGGAGTGCCATTTGATATACCTAAAGGTACATGGAGAAATATCCAATATAATTAAGTACGTGGAATACTGAATGCCCCTAGAATGTAATGCATAAAATAACGACAACTCCTACATTTAAAGAGATTGGAACACGTCTCTATCCTAGACCTCTATGTGTGTCGTTAATGTTCCAAATGACCCTTAGATTGATTGAGTAAATTTTAGAATTTGATCTTCAATTATGCTTGGGTTTCAAGGCTCACGGTGCGAGTTCACCTGAATTCCCTATAATGCAACTACTATGATAACAATAACTCTTTTATTTTCGATGAAATATATCTATACAATGTAAAATACAAACAATAATGTAGAAACCAATAATGCAACAAACAAATATTTCTAAATAAGTCTTTCAATGCAATTTCTCTAATTCAGATTCAAAACTCTATATGTATGCAAATAATGAAATTTTTTCTTTTATTTCCTTTTAATTTTTAAATGTGATGAAAACTAAAATGCAGCTAGATCATTGATAAAATACATCACACAAAATGAAACTGTAATATAAAAATTCCTTCAAGTGATCAACAATCAAGCCAAATGCTTACAAAGACCTACTTGATAAGAAGAAAGAAAAAATCAAATAAACTCTTATCAAAGGCTAAAAAAGAAAATGTAAACACTATGATGGATTTATAGAGACACAAAAAATTCGGAGACTCATGAAAACCTTCTAGACCAAAGAAGAATGGACAGAAAGGCAAAGAAATGCATTTTTTTTCATTCTACATCACCATCGCATGTGCAGAGTGGGAACTACTGAAAACCATCACACTTCCAGAGAGGAGAGACTGTGTTGGGTCACTCTATCTGAAAACAGAGAGTGTGTTGGGGTTGATTTGTTCAAAATACGACACAAAGAACCCTACCATGCTCAAAATTGTGTTTTATTAAGGTTAATCACTATCTGAATAAGTCAATTAAGATTGCTTTGAAAGGTGAAAAAATTATTAGGCCAATGAAATCACTAAGGAAATCTTGGTCCCCAATGGAGTGACCAATTTGTTATATGGAAAATTCATTTCTATGGACAAAAATAAACTCCCTATATCTAGTGGTCAAATCTAGAACAATAGAGGGAAAAAATATCCACATATGAAGGAGGATAAGCTCAAAATATAATAGATAGGATCTCTAGTGTAGGAATTCGAGATCTATATCCATGGTAAATGGTTAAAACCACCTTAGAAGCTTTTAGAAAGAGAAGATTCAAAAATATTTTTTTATTTTTCTTGAAATTCTAGAACCATTGCACCTACAAAGTAAGTAAACCTGCGCTGGTCAGCGTAGGTGCTCAGTTATGTGACTTGCAACCATTGCAGGTGGAAAATTATGTAGGGTGCAGTGGGGCTAAAAATAGGGTTTTTGAGTTGATTGGCCCATGAACTCAAACTTTTTGGAGAGATGATAATTAGGGAATTGAAAAGGAATAATGACAAAGTGTTTAGGGATGTTGGTTGATCCGATTTTCAGGCCCTTTGAGCAGATGTGACAAAATGGCTTGTAGCAATAAGAGTATGGGATGGATCTGACTTGAAAGGATGCTTGGGTCTTCAAAACCTACAAAATAGGTGTCTAGTGGACATTGCGGAGGCCCAATAACAGAAATAAAGAGACATTATCTAAGAATGCACAACCGCCTGAGAGACCTAGGAAGACATATTATGGCATAGAAGGAACCTCTCGATGGACATCATCTTTAGAAATGAACTTTGGACCCTTTTCGTAATATTCCTAATCAATCGAATGTATGTATTTAAAAATTTAAATTCAAAATATGGTCATGTTTTCAAATATGTGCCTATCACGTTTTGAATAATTCTTAGACTACACGAGGATGTCATATTGTTTTTAACATTTGAAGAGAACAATTTAGGTGCATGGACTTGAGATTTTTCACTAGGTTCAATTGGTGGAGCATAGGCTTGAAAACATAAAGCGTTGTCGATTGTTAGGTCAAAACCCCGTGGAGTCAGGAAATTGTTCCCTTAATATGAGTAGGTTGGAGCTTATTGTGACTCTAGGTGAGTGTTTGAAAGACATAATAAGAAGAGTGGAGTCATAAAAATATCTCATATGGCTCCATTGTCATCATTTTCCCTTTGATTCATTGCCTCACTGCATTCCAATGGAGAGATTAAGTGTTTTAAATGTGTCCGGGGACAAATTTAGAAGACTCTGGGGAGAACATAATTTTGAGGTACATTGTCATTTATTTATTCCATTGATAATGTAAATCAAATTGTGAAAGTTTTGTCTCGTACCCCACCACGCATGATGTGACATAGTTACAAATTACAATGCATGCACCTCTAGAGTTGAGGTGGTTGGACATTAGGGCTCCTCTATTAAAGTTTCCAAAGTCCGTAGGGAAACTGAAGTATCTAGAGAATATTGTCCAACCACATCACATTAGTTACCAACCAAAATAGGAAACATATAGGAATAAGGGGGATTTCTTGTGTTATATATTAGAAAACGATCATAGCACATGTTTGATGTGGCATCTACTTGAGTGATACAAGAAATATGCATACCACCAATAAAGGAAGGAGTGTGATGGAGCACTGGGGTATTATGGGGAAGTCCATCTGAAAACTTTTCCCAATGATTTTTTTAATTTGTAGTGCTTTGAGCACTTGGAGTTACCTTATTTTTCAAAAATGGAGTCTCTGCTAGAGTCCTTTGGAAACTTAAATAACCTCCAACATCTTCACTTGGAAATTTTCTTCAAATTTTTTATGCTTCCAAATTCCTTTGGGAACTTAATAAGACTTAAACATCTTTGTTTGTTTTGTTGTAATAGTTTAAAAATTTCCAATGATACTCTTGGAAATATCACCACACTTGAATATATAGATCTGATCTGGTGTCATAAAATTGTAGTATTTCCTCCTCAAGTCGCACATCAATAATGCTTATCACAATTATTTTTAGAGGGTACAATCATACAAGAATTTTTCGAGTGCCACATTGCAGATTTAAGACCTTTGGAAATTCTACATAATCCTTGGCTAGAAATTTTGTCACCTTGGCTCGTTTGCCTAAGGATTTTGAAGGAATTGAAGATCTATCGTTCCAAAGAATCGAAATATTTTCTAGTTTGTATTGGAGAGTTGAATCAATTGGAAAAGTAGGATATTATGTGGACAAGTGTCGAATTCTTGCCAGTATGGATCATGGCATTGAACAATATAGAAGAGTTACCCGTTGAATGTTAGAGATTCATAGAGCCACGTCTATTAAGAGAATTTCCATTCAATATAATTGGATGGGAAAGAGAAACTGGAAGAGATTCGACTAAGTGCATGGTTAGCCTTCAATAATTAATCCTAAAGTCAACAAGGATATCGAAGGTAGCATTTGGGAAAGGTTCTTTCCAAAACCTTCAATGTCTTCACATTGATAACTCTCAAAACTTAGTGGAGGTTGGAACATTACCAAATTCACTCTTAGAACTAGACTTGTGGAATTATCCTTGGTTGGAAAAAATTGAAGGCCTTTGAATTAGGGAATTTTAAGGTCTAAAATGGGCCTCCTAAGAAAAAAGTACAACCAAAATAAACTTTATAAGAACCAATAAGATTCAATACAATGATGTCAACCATGGGGGATGATTCACATTTTTGGAGTAAAAAAAAGTAAAAATATTAAAAAATAATAAAATAATAAAACTACTTTTTCAATTCGTATTTTCAACTTATCTTCCTAAGGTTTTACTCAAATTTCGAGCGGGAGTACTCGTTGTATGTAAAATTTAATTCCTCATCCAAGGCGTACCCATGTTGCATACCTTTAATGGAACCTACTACACGAAAAATTAGAAATACATGAAGAAACATGATTGCAATCACATTTTTCATTTATCTCTCATTTTTCTATAGAAAGGTTCATAGAAAGTATGAAACATGGGTACTCCTTGCATGAAGAATCAAATTATGCATCCAACGAGTGTTCCCACTCGAAATTTGAGCAAACCCATAGGGAGATAAGTTGAAAATATGATTTGAAAAAGTATTTTTTTCCTTTTTCTCTCTAAAATTTGATGATGTAATCTAATATTATTTTATTATTTCCACTATTATTTTATAATTTCCTTAGGAGGCCCATTTTAGACCTCAAAATTCCCCTAATGTGGTCTTGCAAATCTTAAAACACTAAAAGTTAAGAAGTGTCCAATATTAGAGGAGCTTTCTAATCTTGGAACGATGATATCTTTGGAGAGGTTGCTTCTTTATAAATATGGGGTCGCGGGGATAGTGGACTTGCAATAGCTGATAAAAATTTGAGTGCTAATTTTTTTAAAGGGCTAGGTGTTGGAAGAAATTGCACGGATTGAACATTTGATGTTATAGTTGAGGGCACTTGATGTCTCTAGATGTCACAATCTGCGATGGGCTAAGGATCTATGCTAATGAGCTGAAGAATACTTGTGCGATGATGCCTCATATGACACTTGTCAAACTGCCTCAGCTTGAATTTAGGTAAGTGTAGAGTATATTGATAATGTTTAAAACATAAAGTATTTCCAATATGAAAATTAAGATTTGATCTATATATATATATATATATATATCTTTGTAAATATTTAAATGTAAAACAAATAAAGCAAGCCTAATATCAAAACGTAATAATGTCGTAGGTCTCTTATACATAAAATTCCACTGATATTTCAATGTGTTTTCAAAGTATTCAATATGTTAATATTTTTATTATATTTCTAGGTTATTAGTATTGAATAAGGTATTATAATGAATTAAAAGTTATACTTTCATTATTAATATTTATTTATTTATTTTATATAATTTTTTTATATAAAATTATTTTATACCATCTTAGATCCATCTAACACTGGATCTATCATGCGCCAAGAGGGATCGGATCTCTTAAGGTGCAAACCCTCTTTTTGGTGTGTAGAAATTGAGGAAATGTTTTCACCTCGATGGATTTGATCCCTCTAGGCAGATGATATATCTAGTGTTAGATGGATCTAAGTTGGTTCAGTTGAGGGAAATAATGTCACATTTTTAGATTATCATTATTATGTATATGATTGAGATAAACTTCAAAATTCAAATTATGTTTTCTTTGCTTGGCATAACCATATCTCTGTGATATTTAATTTATTTTGTGTTTCTTGTCTTCAATGGTTTGTACGCACTGTGTTTGGATGCTTTGAATGGTTTG
Source organism: Pinus albicaulis (assembly GCA_034641835.2). NCBI lineage: Eukaryota > Viridiplantae > Streptophyta > Pinopsida > Pinales > Pinaceae > Pinus > Pinus albicaulis. The sequence continues at coordinate 22,533 of JAXQQM020062393.1, forward strand.
TGTGTTTATGTGTTTGGATTTGGAAGGTAATGTTAGTGAATGTTACAACTATTTTGTTATATTTGTATATGTGCATGTAATTGTTTATTAGTAATTCGTTGGTGATGAAGAAGAGAGACAATATTTTTAATAGTTTGCAGGAGGATTGATACTGCACATCTATTTCATTTAATTTTAGGTATCACAACTTCTAAAAACTAATTAATTCTTAATAGTGTCCATCAAGGTATTACTAAATATATCTTGAAAATTAGTTTTAATATTTTATTGTGTTTACTTTTGAAATAATTTGTTTCTTTGTTAATGTTCGAAATAATTTATTTCCTTCGAGAATATTTTGATGGTTGTTTTATCTATAGTCTATTTTGCAAAGTCAAGAAATACTCTATTTTTGAAATTTTGTTAATGAGTGGCCAGATTTATAAAATATTTGCATTATTTGTTTTTCCAAACAATTATCACATTTGTTTTGAATATTTATAAATATATATTTTACTCTTATAAATATTTTGAATAAATTGGTGTATGCAATTATCTATTAGTAATTTTGAATATGTGTAATTGTCTATTAGTAATTAGTTGGTGATGAAGAAGGGAGACAATATTGTCAAGGATTAATTTTCACTTTGTAGGAGGATTGATTCTACACACCTATTTCATTTTAATTCTAAGTTTCACAAATTTTTACAACTAATTAATTCCTAATAGTTTCATTCTAGGTGTAGAAATTCCTTGTAGATTCAAACTGTTAACTGTAATTTACTAGAACAATAGACTTGAATCTACTCTACTCATCAGCGGAAACAATTAAATGATCTCAAAATAACGAAGCATACAAGAGAAATAATTCAATCAACACATTACATAATGATTTCTTGGGGAAAGCCACAACTAAAAACCCCTGCTATCTATATATTGCATTAGTCAGAAAAATAATTAGAAGATTACAATGCTTTGCTCAAGCCCGAGAAATGTCTACACTATCTCTATCTATCTCACTACTTCCTAGACAATACTTGGTCAATACTTAACCAAATTTATGCTTTCCTATTTCCTTGCATTGTTTTCTTGGGAATTAACCCCTATTAATTAGGGAAATTCCTCATCCATAACTCTGCAATCCATCATAGTCCTTCCTGTGACTGCGTGCATCACTTGTACAATTTGGATGATTATAAAACTGATATTACACTACCCTTGAACTCCAGTCTCAATTGGGTAACTCATATATCACACATGCATGAGTTATTTACGGCTTATTTATTAGTTAATTGGTTGATCACATAGTACACACCCCACTACTTGAGCTCCCACTAGTTCCTCCAATAGTTAGAACTAGTTTAACTGAATTTAACTCAGTTTTACTGAATTAATTAATTAAAACTCAAAATAAACTCAATAAGGGATCCTAAAAAGTAGGAGACACTCTACATGACTCAAGTTAGCTCCTCAACCCGAATTTACTGAACCAACTAAGTCAAACTAACTTATTTAACTCATTCAAGTTGTCTTGTGATGTGGAATTACAATTTTCTCCTAATTTAATTCAAGGGAAAATTAAATTAGGATCTCTCTTAGTGTCATTTTCAACACTCCCTCTCAACAAGAAAGGGATTATTAGATACCCCAATCCTGCTTCTATGGAAATAAATTTTTCCTCTTGAAAATGCCTTAGTCAAGATATCTCCATCATGTTCCTCTATAGGAATGTAGTCCAACAACATTATCCACCTCTGCACACAATATCTGAGGTGGTGATACTGGATGTTGATATGATTAGATCAATCATGAAAAAATTGATTCACAAAGAGTTTTATACATATCTTATTGTCACAAAAAATTATTGTAGGATCCATATACTGACTAAATAAACCAAGTAGTATCTTCCTCATCTAGAAAACTACACAAGTTGCTTGACTAGCAACCATGTACTCTGCTTTTAATGAACTGAGTGCGTTGTGATGTGGCTGCTCCCACATTCTCTCTAGCATCATGCATCAATCTGTCATCCTCTCTGGTGTGATTCCTTCCATATCTGAATGTCTCTGCATTAGTGGGTGTTGCCACTCTCTGCTCCTCTGCTTGTGGCTACTCCACAACATCCTGAGGTTCTTCCCTTGGAGCTAAAATCTCCTCATCTGCATGAAACTGAAACTCCTTATAAGGGTAAAATCTCATGGCCTTCTCTTCATATAACTTCACATATCTAAAAAATATTTTCATCTTTTGAGATGACAGGTACACCCGATAGTTGTGAGGTGTATCAGTGTACCCCACAAATATGCCCAAATTTGCTATCGATTCTGGCTTTTTCCTTGCATCCTTGGAAACATGATAGTAAACTGATGAACCCAAGATCTTAAAGGGTGTCACATCCTTTTTCTTAGCTGAAAAATATTCTTCTGGTGTACTCATCCCAAGAATTCAATGAGGACTCTTGTTTTGCAGATATACCATTGTGTTTCATGCTTCAGCCCAAAAGTGCAATGGTAGGCCCTGATCATGCAACATCTCACGTGAAGCTCTCACAATACTTCTTTTATTCCTTTCAACAACCCCATTTTGTTGTGGGTTATGGGGTGATGTCAAATATTGTTGAATGACTTGTGATGCACATAATTTATTGAACTCATTCGACACATATTCTCCATCGTTATCGCTCCTGCGAGCCTTCACTTTCTTACTCGTGTCTTTGTCAACAACTGCTTTAAATTCACAAAATTTTGAGAATGTCTGGTATTTATTTTGCATGAAGAATATCCCGCACTTACGTGATAAATCATCTAAAAATATCACATAATACATGTGCTTGGTCATGGAGGCTAGGCTCTCGAGAATGGTCCACACACATCTGAGTGAAATATTTCAAGGATCACTTGCGCTCAACTGTCCTTATCATGAAAGGTGTATTTGGTGTACTTCCCCAATGTACACCCTTTGCATGTATCATGCTACTCTAGTGAACCCTTGGGAAGTCCTATAGAAATTTGTTGCATGATGTTTAATGGTCCATGGTGCAAATGGCCAAGTCACCTATGCCATGATTCACCGATGTCTTGACTCTGCATATTCTCTGCTTTCATGCTCAAAGAAACACAGTCTTCTACATCAAATTTGTAGAGGTTCTTCACTCGAATCTCGATCTTCTTCATTGTATCATGGCTATTTGATGAATGAAATCATTTCCTTTTCTAAATATCACATCGTAACCATGGTATTCCAACATTGAAACTAAAACTAAATTCTTCTTTAGACCCAGAACATGCATGTCATCTTTTCATGTGAGAGGAGAACTAGAATCCCTCTAAAAAGTAACAGTAATGATATGAGTCGTGAAATACCTTCCATCATCTCCCATGTCGATGTGCATCTGGAGGTCCTTCTCCTGCAAGTCATTAAAATTTATTTGTTACTCGTCATATGGAATGAGGATCCACTATCCAGATACTACATACTACCCATCAATGATGTCACAATGCATGCAATTTGGGTCAAATCCAAACTGAATTGTGAAGCAATAGCTTCACCTTCTGCTCCTCCTGAGGGCTTCTTGTTGGCCTTATTATGAAGACGCTTTGTGGCATAGTTTCCTATCTTATGACAATGAAAACATTTAATCTTCAACAAGTCCTCCTTCCTTCCTTCTTGACTATAATCTCCTATGGATTGGGATTTCTTCCCTTTCCCTCTATTTTCCTTTCCAACCAATGCATAGTTCTCCTTATCCTCAACCTTGGATGAAGTCCCGTCTCCAGTGTTCCGCCTGAACTCTTCCTATACCAAATCTAACCATAATCTTTCCCATTTTGGCAGCTTCTCCCTCCCACTGACTGAATCCTCGTAGTTGTTCTAGCTCTTGGGAAGGCCTAGAAGTGATAGGTTGACCAGATCATCTTCAACAACTATAATACCAATACTCCCAATTTCATCACGACTTTGTGTGAACATGTTGAGGTAATGTGGTATTGTATCACCCTTGTGCATTTTGATATTCTAAAGCTTATCTTTTAGTCACAGCTTCCTATGGTTGTGATCACTACTATTTTGGACCAATTCTGTCAATGTATGCCACATTTCATATGGATTTTCCTTCCCATGGATATTATGGACAATATGGTCTCATACTCCCTCCAATATGATCCTCCTCGCCTTGGTGACACTCTTCTTCCAATTTTCTAGCTAGATACTAGGCATCAATTGGAGCTAGATTCAAGATATCATTATCTATGAATTCCTTCAGCCCGTTTTCTTCCATGGCTACTTCCATTCAGTATTTCCAAGCAATGTAATTTGAGATACCCTCAAGGTCATACTCGAGCCTCAGACCATAGAACACTATCATGATCCTACTACTAGCTCTGAAGAATATATCTTCAAAACTCATTCCTCCTACAAAGATAAATTCAAATTATCTTCTCTGTTGTGATTATAGCTCTGATACCATGTATAAATTCCTTGTATATTTGAACTAATAATTGTAATTTAATTAAACAATAGACTTGATTATACTCTACTCATCAGCAAAAACAATTAAACGATCGCGAAATCACGAAACATGTAAGAGAAAGAATCCAATCAACACATTACACAATGATTTCTTGGGGAAAGCCACAGATAAAAACTCCTGTTATAGGTATATTTCATTATTAAAAGAAATATGAGAATATTACAATGCTTTGCGTAAGCTTGAGAAACCTCTGCACTATCTCTATCTATCTCACTACTTCCTAGACATGCCTTGGCCAATAATTAACGAAATTTTTTCTTTCCCAAGTCCCTATTTCCTTATGTTGTTTCCTTGGGAATTATCCCATATTAATTAGGGAAATTCGTCATCCATAAATACGCAATCCATCATAGGCCTTCCTCTAACTGAATGCATCACTTGTACAATTTGGATGATTATACAACTTATAGTACACTACCCTCGATCTCCAATATCAACTGGGTAACTCGTAGTTCACACATGCATGAGTTATTTATGGTTTATTTATCAGTTAACTGGTTGATCACATAGTACAAACCCTGCTTCTTGACCTCTCACTAGTTCCTCCAACAACTGCAACTAGTTTAACTCACTTTAACTAAGTTTTACTAAATTAATTAATTACAACTCAAAATAAACACAACCAGTGCTCCTAAAAAGTAGGAGAGACTCTACGTGACTCAAGTTAGGCCCTCAACTCGAATCAACTGAAAAAACTAAGTCAAAATAACTTAGTTAACTCATTCAAGTTATCTTGTGATGTGGAATTACAATTTTCTCCTAATTTAATTCAAGGGAGAATTAAATTAGGATCTTTCTTGGTGCCATTTTCAACACTAGGTATTATTAAATGTTCCTTGAAAAATATATTTTTTAATAATATATAGCCTCAATATTAATGACATCTAATGCATCTAATGCAAGCAATCAAATAGGATTAGAAAACAAAATATACATTGAAATAAATGCATCTAATGCAAGAAATCAAATGAGATTAGAAGTCAACTTCAACTCTAAAATCAATGCATCTAGTCCAAGCAATCAAATAGGATTTGAAATCCCCATCTACCCTAAAATCAATGCATCTAGTGTGAGAAATAAAATATGATTAGAAATCAATATCTACATTGAAATAAATGCATTTAGTGCAAGAAATCAAATATAATTATAAATCAACATCTACACTGAAATCAATGCATCTAGTGCAAGCGATCAAATAGGATTAGAAATCATCATCTACACTCAAATCAATGCATCTATTGCAATCAATATTCTTCCCTCTCACCCCTCCATCTAATATTGAAAAATGTTTATTAATAATTTACAACCTTAAGATTAAGAACATTTAATCCATCCAATGCAAGCAATCAAATAGGATTAAAAACAACCTCTACATTGAAATCAATGCATATAATGCAAGTAATAAAATAATATTAGAAATAAAAATATACATTGAAATCAATGCATCTAGTACAAGCAATCAAATATAATTAGAAGTAAACATCTACACTGAAATCAATGCATCTAGTGCAAGAAATCAAATAAGATTAGAAATCACAATCTACACTAAAATCAATGCATCTAGAGTAAGAAATCAAATAGGATTAGAAATCAACATCTACAATGAAATTAATGCATCTAACGCAAGTAATAAAATATAATTAGAAATGAAGATCTACATTGAAATCAATGCATCTAGTGCAAGCAATCAGATAGGATTAAAAATCTTCATCTACACTGAAATCAATGCATTTGGTGCAAGATATCTTCTCGCCTCTCTCTCACCTTCGTCTATATCTATATTTTTCTCCATCTCTCCTTATTTTTCTCTTTTTCTAACCCCCCCCTCCCCCCAAATGTACACACACACTCTCTCTCTCCATATTTATCTAAATCTTTCTCCCTCCCTCCCTTTCTATATATCTCTCTTCTTCCCTCCCTTCACCTCCCATCTATATATTATGTCCCTTTGCCTCTCCTTTGTCTCTGTATATAACCCCCAAAACATACATAGTCTTTCTTCATCTCTCTCTCCCCTTTTATATCTCTCTTCCCTATTTCTCTCCTCTCTCCCTCTCTCTCTCTATCTCGCTTATCACTCCCTCTCTCTGTCTCTCCACCTTTCCCTCTCTATGTCTTTCTTCTTACCTCCATCTCTCTCCCCCTCCAACTCCATCTCTATATCCCTTCCTCTCTCTCCCTTTCTCTCCCACCTCCCTCCACCTCCCCCCCTCTCTCCCTCTCTGCCATCCAGTTTTGTCACTATCTCCCTCCCTCTCTCCTTCTGTTTCCTTCTCTCCTCCTTTCCTTCCATCTCTCCTTCTTTGTATCTCTATCTCACCCCAAAACATACACTCTCTCTCCATCTCTCCCTTGTCACTCTCTCTCTCTCTCTCTCTCCACTTTTATATCTCTATGTATTTATTCTTCACTCACTCTCTCCCCCTTCAACTCCATATTTTTTTCCCTCCCTCTCTCCTCCTCTCTCTCAAGTCATCTCTTTGGTCCTTCCCCTCTCTCCCTTTTTCTCCTACCTCACTCTCTCCCCCCTTCTCTCTCTCTCTCTCTCCTCCAACCTTGTCACTATCTCCCTCTCTCTCTCTCTCTTACCCTTCTATCATTCCTCTATTTCTCTCTATCTTCATTCGTCCTCTCCCCTCTCCTTCATTTTATCTCCATCTCTCCCTTCTCCAAAGTTATTGAATTTAATAATATCAATATTAATATTAATAATAGATTTAATGATGTTTGTTACATGGCATGATAAAAAAAATTATAATAGAACTACACCAAATTAATATTTTCAAATATTACAATTTTGATGTGGAATTATTTATGTCTTTAAATATTTTAATATATCCATAGGATATGGGTTCCCTCTTTAAATAATTATTTTACAAATATTTAATTCAAATAAATATTAAAATATTTTGGTACAATATTTTCGATTCTTTTTGTTGAATTAACCTTTTTCCTTTGATTTAAGAAATGGTATTGGCTTTAGTAAAGAGTAAAGATGTTTAAAATTTTATCTATTTTGGAATTTTAATGTGGTAAATTTTTTTTTAAAGGTAAATTTATGATCCATTCAAATTCACATATATGATAGTGAAACTATTAAACACACGAGATCATTTATTATCCATTCAAATTATATAAAATAATACATAGTTATATTTTAATAAGTAATCTTATTCCATTAATATAATTAAAAAGATATATATAATTGAAAGTATCAAGTTATATATAATTTAATATTCAAGCAATGTTTGGGCCGACATTAGTGAAAATTACTTTATTTTTTATTTTTTGAGGATGTGACATAGTCACACACTGGGGTCATACTGGGCTATAGAATGTGCCTCTTAGCACAATAAAATTATGTTTTTCCCTCCATATAGATACTACAATATTTTGTTATTTTAAAGGTCATATATCATACCAGTTAGATTGTATAACAATTCAATTTTATGCTCAACATGATGTGTTATTATTCAATATATTATTGTGTCAGTGTACCTGTATTATGTTTTATTATGCAAAAGTTAAAGCATATAATAAATAAAATAAAAAATAAAATAAAAAACAAATATTATTTTAATTAAAATTTTCCATTACACATAATATAAAGGGGTGAATGCATGAAGATGGGTTACACTTTTGGGCCAAATGTGGCGATAAAATTTCAAAATTGTACTCTTTTATCGAATTGAAGCCCTCAAAATTCATATAAGTATTATGAATTTTGATTTAGAGTAGAAAGAAAATTTGTGTTATGTTGTTTTCCTAATGATATTTTTTGCAAAAAATATTATTGTCATATAATGTCAATTTTCCATTAAATAAAATGTTTTTCCTTGGAAAAAAATTCACATCTTAAGAGATATGTGTGTGTTCGTGTAGCATAACTTAGTCCACATAGAGAGAACTAATTTTTTCATATTACAAAATTATTTTTTAATGAAAAGTTCTATTTTTTATTATTTTTCGAAGTTGGAAAAGTAATATTTCAAAGGTTTTTTCGCACTATTTAAATAAAATGAAATACCAAGAGGACTCATAAAAAAATATAGTGGTATTTTTTGAATTTTTTGTTTTGTATATTTTTTGTTATGGATTTTTTATTTAGCCTCTTTAAAATTGTCCCAATTTTCAAGCATTATTTTTAAAATGAATTAGATGAAAAATAACATATGAATTTGAAAATTTCAAACTCATATGGAATTGGATAGATGATTCCTTCATGAATCCAACATGATCAACTTCGCCACCTAAGGAAAAAAATTTCCCTAAGTACGCTACGGTACAAAATGGTGTTGCAAAAACTTTTCAGAAGGGGAGCTAAAATTGTGGTTTTTAGGACCTCAAAAGATTGTTCGAGCACTTAAAACGCTCAATCAAGCCATTTATATGGTTAAACAGGGGCTTTATTGATCCACTTACGTGGTTAGTGAGGGGATTGATCGAGCTATATGGCTCGATCAAGTCTCTCTAAAAAAAAATTCAAATCCTTAGGTGAATCTCATAATCCCATAATTTAGATTTTAAAATCAATAAAGATACAAAATTTAATCCATTAATAATTTAACCAAGTTGATATGATATCATTTTACTAAAAATAAGAATTCAACTAGATCCAGGTTATGAAAAACATTAGAATTTTTTTATTTTATTGCACCGGGAGGCGCATTCTATAGTCCAGTATGGGGGAAATGTGTAAGCATGTCTCTCCGTGATCAAAATATACCTTATCATATACCTTGAATTTGAATGGATCATAAATTCAACTTCCACAAAAGTTTTAACCAAATTAAAATTAAAGTTGTTACCACATTAAAATTCCAAATTTTATTATAATTTGTGTTATCATGCGATTTAGAAACCTTATTAAATCTAATATTAATATTTAAAATTTATTATTACTATTAATATTAAATTATGAAATCTAATATTAATATTAATATTATTAAAAATATTAATATTGGATTAATAAAATTTATTAACTTTAATATAATATAAAATTTGTTATATTATAATATATATTAATATATTAGGATGTTATATTAGCTCCAAATATATGTGGGAGGGAATAACAAATACCTAGAGTGATTGAGGTGGAGACATAAAGAGAGTGACAAGGGAGAGATGGAGATAAAGTAAGGGAGAGAGAAGAGGAGTGAAGAAAGAGATAAGGAGAGAGAGAGAGAGAGAGAGAGAGAGAGAGGGACACAAATATGGAGATAAGGAGAGGAGGAGAGAGTGGAGGAGAAAGAGAGGGGGAGAGAGATGGAGTTGGAGTAAAATATAGGGATGGAAGACTACAGACATATAGAGAGATAAAGTTGGAGAGAGAGAGGGAGTGACAATGGAGAGATGGAGAGAGATTTTTTATGTTTTGGGGTGAGATAGAATAACAAAGAAGGAGAGATGGAGATAAGGAGGAGAGAGAATGAGAGAGGGAGGGAAATAGTGATAGGGATTGAGGATGAAGAGAGAGAGTGTGAATGAGCATTGAGGGGGGGTATAAAAAGGGAGATGGGAGAGAAAGAGAGAGAGATGCTATAAGAGAGAGAGGAATTGGGATGGAGGGAGAGAGAGAGGGAGGTAAGAATAAGTACATAAAGAGAGAAAGGCGGAGAGAGAGTGACAAGGGAGATGGAGAGAGAAGGAGAGAGGAGAGTAGGAGGGAAAATAGATCGAAGGGAAGACAGAGGAAGAGAAGGGGAAGAGAGAGGAATAGGGAGAGAAGGAGAAGATAGAGAGAGAGGGAGGGAGATATATACAGATATGGAGAAACAGTATGTATGTTTGCAGGGTGATATAGAGATATGAAGAAGGAGAGACAAAGGGAGATAGAGATATAGATGGAAGGTGGAGAGAGGGAAGAAGAAAGAGATAGAGAGAGGGAGAGAGAGAGAGAGATAGATATATATGAAAAGAGATAAAGTGTGTGTGTTTTGGGGGGTGAGATAGAGAGACAAAGAAGGAGATATTGAGGGAGATATAGATATAGATGGAGGGAGGAGAGAAAGGGAAGAAAATTGATTGCAATAGATGCATTGATTTCAATGTAGAGGTGGATTTCTAATCCTTTTTTATTTATTGCATTAGATGCATTGATTTATGTGTAGATGTTGATTTCTAATTCTATTTGATTGCTTCCATTATATGCATTGATTTCATTAACTTAGACATTAATTTCTAATCATGTTTGATTTATTGCATTAGATGCATTGATTTCACTGTAGATGTTGATTCCTAATCCTATTTCATTGTTATCACTAGATGCATCGATTTCAATGTAGATGTTGATCTTTAATATGATTTCATTGTTTGCGTTATATGCATTGATTTTAGTGTATATGCTGATTTCTAATCCTATTTGATTGTTTTCATTAGATGCATTTATTTCAGTGTAGATGTCGATTTGTCGTCCTATTTGATTGTTTTAATTAGATGCATTGATTTCAATGAAGATGCTGATTTCTGATTTAATATAACTAGATGTATGGTGTAAATTAATTTCAAGGTATTAGATTAACATTGTGCATTGATTTTAGTGTAAGCACAAAAAAATGATTAATGATGTGCACTAATTTATATGTTATAGTAATTCAACCATAAATAAATACTTGAATTTTCATCTCAAATCATTTTTTCACTTAATTGAAATGTTTGCTTCCTGAAACTATAAACTATTTGTAATTAACTACATTCTTATTATTCTAATTTTCCATGCTTCATATTGGATTGTAAAAAGTGAAACAAATATAATTATGACTAAGCTCTTGTAGATAAACCTCAAACAAAATAAAATGGAATAAAACTTATCTGTAACTTTTATATCTCCACATCTTTTAAAATTGAATAAAACTTATTTTAAATCATATTTGAGCTTTTTAAAAATTGAAAAAAACTTATTTCAATTATAAGCAATTTCTTGAAATACTTGGGTAGCTAACTAAATTTAGGAAATTTGATAACAATATATAAAATTATAGAAACATGATCATATATTTTGAAAATTATAGAAAATGAATTTTGAAATTTAATTTTTTTTCACCAAGAAAATCAATTTACTATATGAAGGCACTCAACCTCCTCATAAAGGACATAATTCAAATGACTATCTCCTATTTTCTGTATTCACACGTGTGAGAATAAGAGGATGAATATGAGGCAAAATAATAGGATGGATTTGAGGCAGAAAAAGATGATGAATGTTAGGAAAAGTTGAAGGAAAAATATGAAGTAGACTAAAATTTATGAGGAAAATTGCAAGAGGTCGAATTTCTCTCTCGTTAGCTAGGTTTGATTTGGGCATGTTTGTGGTTAGTTTGGATTTTTTTTATTGGAAGATCAAACTGATTCTCTTGTTGAATTAGATAATTTCTCTAAGAAAATATTGTTGGTTTTTTCCCTAGAAGAGGATTTTCCCAAGGTAAATATTTGTGTCTCTTGTTTGGCCATCTCTTTATGTTCCTACTATCAATATTTATTATACTATTGTAATCTTCTATGTACTTTCTTAGTGATGAATGTGAATACAAGAATAAATTAATTAAGAAGTAATTATAAGTAATTATCATTTTATATGACCTTGAAAAATCAACATGGTATCATAGCGAATGTTAAAGAATGGTCATTGAAGAGACTTGAAGCAACTAGTTTTGAGTTTGGATTCTTGAGAAGTTTTGTCGCTCCTTCACACCTTACAAATATGACATGATTCTTGAAGTATGGCATCAAACCAAACATCAAAGTTTTGTTAAGGTCCAAATCCCTAGAAGCTTGTGTCATAGGGTCGAAAGGAATTAAGGTTGATTGCAGGAAGCTAAGAGGCCTCAGGGTTGACCTCGAGAGGGCCTTAAGGTTGATAATCAATACCGTAAGATCCCGGGAACTTGGTAGACTATGTAAGCATTAAAAGGGACAAGAAGTCTAATATCCTAGATAATAGTCCAACAAAATTACCTTTAGGAAGCTATTCTACTGTAAGAAACTTGTTGAACATGCAGCTGTACTAAAGTGCAAGAATGACCTCAAAGAAGTCTGCTTGAAACCTAGAAGGATGGTAGAACCAAATCAAGGTTTGAAGTTGTTGAGAATCAACAATATTACTTATTTATTGTGGTGAAAGTATATGCTTAAGCATATTGGAAAAATTAGAGGTTCAAGAACTTGGTTGAGGACCAAACTAGAAAAAACATATATGGACAACACATAACAAAGTTTGATCAGTCTTGATATTGAAGCCCTAATTATAGATTCATGAAGTCTGACCAAAATCTATAGGCATAAATATTTTTTTAATATTCTAAGACCTGACCCAAGTTCGGTCTCTTTAAGGTCACCAGACTGACTTGTTTAGGCCTTAGAACCAAAATGAGTAATATTGGAGGGTTTTGCATACAATTTTTTCTCCTCTAATAGTTTGAGCACCCTGTCAACAATTTGAACATGATATTTCCAAGACTTATTGTATATTATTATATCATTGAAAAATACTAACACAAATTTACTAAGGATGGGTTTAAAAGTGGAATTCATCAAACCTTTAAATGTGGAAGGTGCATTAGCAAGGCCAAAAGGAATGACCAAAAATTAATAATGACGTTCATGAGTTTTGAATGTTGTTTTAAAAATGTCTTTTATCTTTATTATAATTGTATTTATCTTGAACGAAGATCCAACTTGGTGAAGTAAATTGATCCATGTAATTCATTCAACAGTTCATCAATGAGAGGAATGGGAAATTTATATTTAATAGTGACATTTTTGAGTTGTTTATAATCGAGACACATGCTCCATGAATTATCCTTATTGTCCACCAATACTGCTAGAGAAGAGAAATAACCTTGGCTAGATGGAATTATACTTGCCTCTAGAATATCTACAACCATACATTCAATTTCACTTTTTTAGGCATAGGGATATTTGTAAGGTCTAATTTTTGGAGGAACGTTTCCTGGAATCAAGTGAATAGCATGATCATGATAAAAAATAGGTGGGAGACCTTTACGAGTCTTAAATAGCTTGGATTTTTTGTCAAGGACTCTTTGGAGATTTGGAAAAATAGATGAATTAGAGGTTTGAACATCTAGTGAGCATAATAGTGCAATTACCCCTCGTTGTTCCTTATTCAAAATATTTTTTATGCCATTAGAGCTAATAATCTTCCTAAGTTTCCCTGTGATACCCCTCAATTAAATTTCCTTTCCTTCCCAGAAAAATTTCAAGAAAATTTCTTGAAAATTAAAATCTATTGTCCCCAAAAATTGTAGCCATTGGACTCCTAATACAACATCAACGCCACCCATTGGAGTGGCAATAATTGTAATATTAAATATATATTCCCCCATGGTTAGATTGATATTATGGCACTTCCCTGAGAAATGTATAGCTCCTCCATATGCAACCATCACTTTACACTCTAGTGCTAGACATGTAAAGAAATTCAAATCCTTCACTATTTTAAAATGAATAAAATTATGGTTACTACCCAAATAAATTAGTACTACTACATTTTTCTTCTTGATATATCCTCCTATCTTGAGAGTTTGAGGAGTGGTGATTCCTACCAATGCATTAAAAGATATGGTTGGATTTATTACTTCTTTTAAACCCTTGGGGTCGTCTTTAGAAGAGTAGAAATAAAGGCTCAATTCGAGTTAGCCTTGGTCAAATTGAGAAAAAATTGAAATTTCCACATCAACAAAAAACTTGGAGGAAGTTAAATGAGGTGCCATGGCTCTTGTCACTCAGTTAGCTCAGTATATTCGAGGTAGTGGGCTTGGATTTTAGTTTGCATGTGTTGATTTCTTATATCAATCCAATTCTATTATTTCTAGTTGTACTCATTTAAACTAGCTCTAACGATTAATAGAACTATTTGGAGGTAAGTTGTGTAGTGGAACAATAGTCTAACACAGATATCATCCAATTAACTGATCAATCAACCAAAAAGTATCTCATGCATGAAAGGAATTCAAATTGATAAGTTGTGGGGGAGATTCCAAGGCAGTGTAACATCAGTTTTAGACTAGTCTTGAGTGTATAGGTGTTGCATGCAATTAATGATCAATCCTTAGGAATTGCACAATAATTTTGGAGGAAATTGCTAAAGAATAGGGGCTAATTTCCTTAGTATTTGCGCATGGAAATAGGAACTTAGGTCGAGGTATAAATTGACTAATTATGGGTTAGAGTTTCTCATTGAGAAAAGAGAATTGTTGAAAAATGCAACAAGAAAGTCTCTATTTGATTTTGCCTTGGTCAAATTGAGAAATTCGAATTTCCACATTAGCAGACAACTTGGATATAGTTAACTTGTGTGACATGTATCTTTCCATTCAATTAGCTCTATAAATTCGAGTTATATGAGTTGGATTTCAGTTAAGCATGTGTGATTACTAATTTGTAGCAATCAAGGTTATTTATTTCAAGTTGTTTTCAGTTAAACTAGTTCTAACTATTGGAGGAACTAGTGGAAGGTCAGTTGTATAGTGGGGCATCAGTCTAACTCAGTTACCATCTAGTTAAGGGATCAATAAACCCAAAATAGCTAATGCATGTAGAGAATTTGAGTTCTCAAACTATGGTGGAGATTCCAAGGCAATGTAACATCTGTTGTAGACTAGTCTTGAGTGTACAAGTGTTGCATGTTGTCAAATGATCAACCTTGGGAATTGCGCAAGAATTTTCTAGGAAATTCCTACATAATAGGGGCCTAATTTCCTCAGGAATTGCGCAAGGAAATAAGGGCTCAATCAGAGGCAAAATTTGACTAGGTCTAGGTCAGAACTTCTTAGTGAGCAGAGAGATAGGTTATTCACTTGCAGGTTGAGGTCAAATTGAGCTAGAAATTGTAATACATATTTATTCATCAGATTAATGCAAGTAGGCATAAGGGGTTTTTAGAAATTGCTTCCCCCTGGAAAAATATTGTGTGCATGTGTGTTATTTCCTATTTCATGTTTGTGATCATTGTTCTAAATTATGAAATGAATTCCGCAGAGAAATAGAGTAGGATTGTGTCTCGTGATTCAGATTAAAATTTAATGAGCTGTTAAAATTATACACCTATTGGCATTGATGTGTGTTGCAATGTTGCATATTTGTGGTTGATTTACAATGATGTCAACCTGGTTTCTTGGGTTGCAGGTGTGTTGGTTATGCATATGTATGTGTGGCTGCAGATGGTTGAGGTGATGATGGAGATATGGTAGATGGTAATTAACATGTCTACTAGCTTGGAATAGCTTGGAGATGGTCCTTGGATTGTCTACTAGCGTGGATGAGCTTGGCGATGATGGTTGAGGTGTAGCTGATCCTTGGGTGGATGATTGTGTGTTGCACTAGTTTGGAGTCCCTCTCATGATGATGATGGTATGTTGGTATGTTGCACTAGCTTAGAGGCCTTCCCATGATGATGGTCTTCATGATCATGTTGCTGCATATAGATATCGGTGGCTACTTCAGTAGTTAGAGTTGACGAGACCTGATGATTAGGTATCCTTGGTCTCCATGTCCCAAATTAGGTCTAATGTTGATGATGTTATGTTTTGGGCTTAGAGAGGATATAAATGTGTTTATGGATTCTTGAGATGGTTGTGTAGGTCTTGGAGGATGTATGATAGGTATGGGAGTTGCATATTGATGGATGATTTGTTGTGGAGAAATTTGATGGCTCATTTTCTTCATATGGTTGATGGTTGGCATCCTAGTCAACCTAGTTTGACTTGGAATGATTTTGGTGATGTTGAAGAGACTTGGTGAAGCGTTGGATAGTTGTCCGAGACTTCCATAGGTCATACATAGCTTTGTCAATATTTGGAAGAAGTTTAGGCAAGTTCTGAGCTGAGTTGACTAAGGTTTGACCATTATTTTCCCTAGTCACATGCTTATTGTTTCATGGGAGCAGTTTTATGTCCATAATCACATGGAGAGAAGCCTATGGGAGTGAATATAACCCCAAGATTCTAAATTTTCATGGAAGCAGTGATGTGGGAGTGACTAAGGCATTTTATCACTTTTTTCTCTACATTCCTCGCGCTACTCAACCTATTTTGTTGTTTTGGCGATGTTATTGATCGCGATTTTTCAGCATATGGTCGGAAAATTTTTGTGGGCCCTCTAGAAGTTGTTCAAGGTTGAAGATGTCAAAGGACTAGTGGAGTTAGTGATTTATTTGGTTAAGAAGCCTTCCTAAACCAAACTTGAAGCATGTGAAAAGGATTGTTGAAAGATGCATAAATTGTAGCATATACTGAGTTAATCATCTCAAAAGATGTTAAATAGAATAAGGCATTGAGTCTATTTCATTGGTTTTTGTGAGAGTGAGACTATGGAATTGTGGGGGAATTGTGAGTGAGTATAGATTGCTGCAAATATTCACATTGTATTGCACATATATTTCAGAGGTGTGTATGCATAATTCAAAGGTGAATTGGATTGTAGAATGAAGGAGAATTGGGTGTAGTATGTTGAGATTATGGTGAGTAGAAGAGAATAAAATTTCCCTCTCTGGGAAAATGATTGTTTCATATTTGATGAGCAGAATGCTAGAGCTATTGGGTTGCTCATGTTGAGCGAATTGAGAACCCAATTTTAAAATATATGAATGGTGGTTCACATGGAGGAAGTGAAGGCATGGAGGCTTTAATAGTGACAGTGATTTGGCGAATTTAGTAGTAGGAAGATTTTTCTCCATCCAATAGGAGTTGGAAATTATAATGGTGGATTGGCGAGGATCGTTGGTCATGGGAGCTTTCAGCGGATGGTAGTCTGTAGATCCACGAGAGAAACAAATTTCTGAAATTGGTAGTGCCATCATACTATAGAGAAAGCCAATTCTTCCAGCTATGCATGTAGCTAATCCATGTAAAAATTGTTCAGCAGAATAATAAAAATAATTGAGCAGCACAAAAACATGATGGTGGTTTTCTCCCGAAATGGTTTCCACCAGAAATACTTGTATCCCTATGTGTGCTTGCTTGTGTTGATATTTCTTATGGTTATTATGGTTCTAGTTTTATTGTTGCTTACATATTTTTATGATATAATCTTATGTATGTGCATGGATAATTGGATTTTGGAAAGATATTTATAATTGGAGAAATTGTTGATAAATGTCATCACTATTGATTCACCCCCCTCTCAATAGTGAATGGATTTCAAAAAATTGTTATCGGAGCTAGTGCTCTTAAGTGAAGCTTGACCGCTTGGAGAGTAGATCATGAATCATGGCCAGAAATAGGAGGAGGATGTCTCAAAAGACATGAAATTTGAAAAAAGAAGAAAATTATTCCATTGCAAAAGAAGCTACAAATTTCAAATCAGATGTGTCACGAGGTAATATTTTGAAGGAATTTTTTAATTATAATTATGATGATTATTTTGAGGTTGATGATGAGAATGATATTTTCACTGTTAAGGTTGAATATGAATTGGCAATGGTTGTGATTAAAGAATTAGATACTCAAGGGGGAAAACTAACATCTGCATGTAGATATCATAAGAAATTGTTGCAAATTTGTGATGAGGAGAAAAGTATCAATGAGGAGCTCACTACCTTGAGAACCCAAATAGAGGATTCAAAAAGAAATGAAGAAATAATGTGAAACAAGAAAAAAGAGAAGAAATATTATGTATAAGAATTGGAAGATGTTGTAGATAAATTGAGAAAGAAAGTTGAAGAAAAGGACCAGCAACTTGAAAAAATTAAGAGAAACATAGCAAAAAACAAATCTACAACGAAATTTGTGAGTAGCCATGAGAATGTTGGAGATAAGAGGCAACAAATTCATCAGCAATGAAGAATGGATTCGAAAGGATTTTCTATGCTAAGAAAATAATTCATTCCTAAAGTTGATAGTATAAAGATTCAAAGAAGAAATGAGAATTCTTTTTCTTTGTTGATAGATGAGATTGAGTGTTTCAATTGCCATCAGTTTGTACATATAACAACAATTTGTAGGAGCAATTTTGACACATCCATGCAACAGTTTGGACAACAAGGAATGAGATCATCCTTCAGGTATACAAGTTCATTTTATGGTTTATGTTATGCTTGTAAATTGTTTTGGCATAAAGCCATTGATTGCAAGTCTAGTACGAGAAGTTGGAAATCTAGCATGAGGAACAAAAGATCAGATCCTTTGGCTTCTTAGCTTTTTCATGTAGAATGTTTAATGTGTCACCAATTTGGACACATGTCCAAGGATTGCTTGATGCATATATCTATGAGACCCTCAGTAAAAAATAAATATCCAAATAGACATTCATAACAAACAAACCCATCAAGAGCCTTCTGGAAGAAAAAGGAAGAAAAAGTAGGAAGATGTGGAATTATTCTTTTCTCACACGATGAGGATGAAAAATAGTGTATTGATAGTGGATTCTCTTATCATATGTTTGAAGATAGGATAAAATTTCACTTCCTTAAGAGAATCAAAGGTGGTCATGTTGTTTTTGAAGGAAGTGAACTAGCAAGAGTTTTTTGAAGTGGCAAGGCCAACCTTGGTGAAGAGAGGACTAACGCTAAAAATGTGTGGCTTATAGAGGGTTTAAAGCACAAGATTTGAAGTGTGATCCAAATGGTTGATGGAGGTAAGGAAGTCATCCTCAATTCCAAATGTTGTTTCATTCGAGAGGAAGGATCTAAGAGGGTGATAACTAGAGGAATTAAGACACCATATAATGTATATGTGTTGAAGGGAAGAGTGAAAAGAAAGAAGATACCAAGAGAGTAGTCTTCCTCATTTGATTCAAAGTAGAAGAGATCAAAACATATTGCAGTCCGCTCTTGCATGATAGATATTTTTTACTGCAAAATGGATGTGAAAACTTCATAGGCTCAGGGGGATTATATGGCACTCTTTGTTTTTTCAACATTTATATTTTTACTCCTCCCATTTTTGTCTTTGGGAGTTTTTATTTTCCAATTCCATCTTAACTAGCTTATTTGACAATTTTTTTATCACCTTTGTCATATCTTCAATTCTTTGATCTCGTGATGATTCTTCTTTTGCTTTCCCCTTCCCTTGGACTGGTTGTTTCCCTTTCGCCTTCCCAGCTGCAGTCATATTAGCTTCAATTTCTAAAGCATCTATCGGTATCTTCTCTAGAATAGGGATCTCCTTTCTCTAAGCGTGAAACTAAAATCGGCTTCAAAAGCCCCAGCAAAAACCACCTTTTCTCCGAAAGGAGGGGGTTTCATT
Source organism: Pinus albicaulis (assembly GCA_034641835.2). NCBI lineage: Eukaryota > Viridiplantae > Streptophyta > Pinopsida > Pinales > Pinaceae > Pinus > Pinus albicaulis. The sequence continues at coordinate 42,240 of JAXQQM020062393.1, forward strand.
TCTACAGGCAAACTATTATACAATTTATTGAATATTTTGATAAAATCTGATATATTCTCATCTGGTTTTCTTTTTATTGCATTGAATTCTGTTAGTGAATATCCATGATCCCTTTTTTCACCCCATCTCTGAGTGAATTGATTTTCCAATTTTGTTGAACACCTAATCCTCCATGGGTAGGTGTGGAAGGTGAAGAGTCAGAAAGGATTCCAAGTGACCTTGGAAGATGAATCCAAGAGTCACATTATTTTATTATAAATGTACGTCTATGTGTAATAAAGATGCAACGAATGCCTATCTTTCTATTGTGTGTGTTGTGTGTGTTTATCTTTCCTCATACACCATGTACGTGTTTAGCATGGTATCAGAGCTGATATGTTCATAACCAGCTCAACCTTGAGTGAGCCATATGTTTTTGTGGCCTGTGTATATCTGCAAAATTTCTGGTAATTTTTGTAGCATTCAGAGATCCTCTGCAGCATTCAGGAATCAATATTTTGCAACGTTCAGAAATTAGTTTTGCATTCCAATTCTGAATTTTTCCCGTAATTTCTGCCTACTTTTAATTTCTGCACATTGGAGAGTTGTTGGAAAAATATTGTTTAAAGTGGGTTTCTGAAAAAAATAAAAAATTCTGGGTTTTTTACTGGAAAATTCTACAATTTTGCAACACATTTTTCCTAATTTCGTTTCTGCACACCATTGTGCAATTTTTGAAAATTTCCTAAAAATTCTGAAATTGCCCTCTGCAATTCTCTGTTGCTGGAAAAATATTTTTTGCTACTTCTAAGTTCATTGGGGTATTTTACAAATTCCTGCTTGTATATTGGCTTCACTCCCTCGGAAAATTAACATAATGCTGACTGCAATTTCTCTCTGGCATGTTCTACGTTAAAAAAAAGAAAAAAAAAAGAAAAAAATATGGCAACTCGGCTCTTCATTTAGGCATTTATAACATATTCCTTATCATTCCTCTTGAGCTTACGATGTGCGATGTGCAATTGGAATATATTAAATCATAGTTAAGTGATGCATTACGTCCGGCCCTTGTCGCACTTCGCATTTCAACATTTATAACATATTCCTGAGCGCCATTCCACCTGAGCCTGCGATGTGTGATAAAGGTAGGGATGACGTGGCAAGTGGAGGTGGGGACACCCAACTCCACCTTGACATGGAATGTTCTGAACGTATCCATCGGCTCGACTCTTGAACTGTTCTGCACGCGAATAAGCACAACTCGACCCGCCTTCACATCTCCGCACATAATGTTAATACACCAACATATAAATCAAAAATTCTTTTTAATTAATTTTTTTTACATTTCTAACACACACACACACACACACACACATATATATATATATATATATATATTGGTGTTTTGAGAAATATTCAAATTAAATGCAAATGAGTCAAAACAAACTCTATGCTATGTTTTAGTTTACTCTAATTAGTAGCTCACCATATTCTTAGAATCCAACTTGTACTTATTTTCATAGGTTTTAGGTTTCAACTACCTATGTAGGTCTGTCAATTCCATGCTATGTTTTGGTTTGCTCTAATTTGTAGCTCGTCATTTTCTTATGGTAATGCAACACATTTCATTATCTATACGTATACATTAATTTACAAGGGATCCTGCCTTATATCTAAACATGAAAAATCGGCTTCAAAAGCCCCAACAAAAACCACCTTTGCTCCAAAATGAGGGGGCTTCATTTCTACAGGAAAAATTTTATACAATTTATTGAATCTTTTGATAAAATCTGATATATTATCTTCTTGTTTTCATTTGATTGCATTGAATTATGTTAGTGAATATCCATGATCCTTTTTTCACCGCATCTCTGAACGAATTGATTTTCCGGTTCTTCTCATGTATTAGTAGAATTATTTGGCAATCCCTTAAACCAATTTATAGCCTCTCCATCAAGAGATTGAACAAAAAGCCTCATTACAACATCAAGGTGTTCTAGATTCATATTTTCATCAAAACTACAAAACACAGGCAAGTGTTTTTCTGCAGTTCTTTCATCTTCTCCAATAAAACATGGGAGTAATTTAAGATACTCTTGAGGCATTGCATTAATTAGTTGTGGAAGGTTAAGTGGAGCATATATGTTCAAAAAAAAGGCTGGTGCTGCCATGTTTGCACCTTGATTGATTGTTCCTTGGTTAGATGCAATCGATGAACCTGCTGTGAAAAGGAACGGAGGTGGAGGTAAAACTGATATGGGAGTGGGTTAATGGAAAATGGCAGAGGGACCAACAATTAGAGTTTGTTGATCTTGAGTAAAAGTAAAAGAAACAGACTCAAAGGAGTGTTCTTCCAACTTGGGCTCTTGAAAATAAATTGGTGTGAAAGGTGAATCTTGCTCGAAGAAAGGAAGTACTTTAGAGATACCTGCAAACAAAGGATTACTAAAACTGTTGCCAAGAGCAGACAATGTAAGACTAGGTGTTGAGGGGGTTTGGGGTTTCCGAACCCTTTTAGAAACCAATATTTTAGGGTCTGACAAAGCATGGACCTTCTGTTGTGAGGTATCTGACCTCGTGTGAGGTCTTTTGTGAGCCAGAATTCTGAGAATAACAAACACAACCAAATATTTCCTCCTCACTAAACAACCAGAGGAAATAATGTGAAAAACCCAGGGAAAATAAACTTCATCTCTTCATCCCCAGCAACAACGCCATAAAATGTTGTATCTTAAGAGAGAATTCTTTGGGTGTGGAAAGGAATCAATGCTTAAGACATATTTTTTAAAATGTGTCACAAAAGTAATCATATTAGGTGGTCTTCGTTCAATCGCTTTGGAAACTAATTCTTTAAAACCCTTAATAATATGGTATAATGAAAGACTCTACAATGCCATGAACTGTTGATATCTGAATGGAAAAGAAGAATTGTAGAAGAAACTCAAAATGATATGCTGCAACACAGAACCCATCACTTCAAATTTCAGAATGAATTTATGGAGAGAGAGGAAACTCAAAATAATATGTTGTAAACATAGAATCTATTAATTTTAAGTTCCAGAGAGAATTTGTGAAGGGAGAGGAGTTGGAGTGAAGGAGCGCAAATTAAGGTTATTTAAATCTTACTCGCAGAGGTAATTAAGAGACCGACAACTACTTTACTTCACTTCATTCTAGGAAGAAGGAACACAAAATGGCACAGGAAAAATGAATCACCATCAACAATTGCAGGAAACTTGATGCTCCTTTCATTAATTCCTCATAAAAGTAAGTACCAAAGTTTTATTCTTCCAAAGGTCCAAAACTCGAAACCTCCTTCTTTCTTACTGTCTTACTTCAATACATCAAAAACAGTTTGTAACTGCTAGAAATTCTTGAAACTACTTTGACTACCTAAACTGTTAAAACTACTTATTACATTGCAATTGAGGACATCACTATAGCTTCGATCTTAACAAAAAAAGAAAACAAATTAAAACTGGAAATATTATTCTTTTTGTTGAATTTGATTTGTTGCTGATGCGTCTCCCTGAAGTGTTGATGTGTCTCCCTGACAAATCGGACATCCTTGTCCCGCATTTCTTCTAGAGTTCAATATTTGTATTTTTTTCCTACTGTCATGTCTTTTCTGTTTCTGATGTGGTATTCGAACAGTTCTGCAATAACGCATCTTTGCCCAACTTGATCGAGCTATTGCGTTTTCAACAATGCCACCATGTGCTCCCTTTACCTGACTCTACCTATGCATCTACGTATCAAATGATGTTATAATGTCTCCTCCTGCCCGACTCTACCTCTCTTGCTCATGCCTACAGCGTTCCATCTTCTCTTCTCCTTTGCTCTGTGTTGGGTCACTTACCCAAGTCCACTGCCCGCATTCACGTTTCTTCATAAAAAAACACAACTGCACATAATCATGCACTTTAAATGAATTCAAATTTTCCTTTGAGAACTATCGCATCCTTCCCTTTTTCGCATTTCACCATTTATAACATATTCCTTAGCGCCATTCCTCCTGAGCTTGTGATGTGCGATAAAGGTAGGGATGACGTGGCAAGTGGAGGTGGAGTCGATCGCAAATCGCAATCGGCAATATGGAACCTTGTCGCGCTTCACATTTCCGCATTTATAACATATTCCATAGTGCCATTTCTCCTGAGCTTGCGCTGTGCGAAGTGCGATTGGAATATATTAAATCATAGTTCTGAGCTATATCACGTCCGACTCTTGTCGCACTTTGCATTTCAACATTCATAACATATTCCTTAGTGCCATTCCTCGTGATCTTGCGATGTGCGATAAAGATAGGGTGATGTGTCAAGTGGATATGGGTCCGATCGCAAATCGCAATCGGCGATATGAAACCTTGTTTCATTTCGCATTTCAGCATTTATAACATATTACTTAGCATCATTCATCCTGAGTTTGCGATTTGTGATTGGAATATATTAAATCATAGTTCTGAGTTGCATCGCGTCCGACCCTTGTCACACTTCGCATTTAGACATTCATAACATATTCCTTAGTGCCATTCCTCCTGAGCTTGTGATTGGCAATAAGGGTAGGGATGACGTGGCAAGTGGAGGTGGGGACACCCAACTCCACCCTGGCATGTAATGTTCTGAACGTATCCATCACCTCGACTCTTGAACTTTTCTTTACGCGAATAAGCACGACTCGACCCGATTTCGCATCTCCGCACATAATAATAATACACCAACATATAAATCAAAAATTATTTTTAGGTATACAATTTTTTTTACATTTTCTAACATATATGCTTTTTTTTTTGGTGTTTTGAGAAATATTTCAAAAGAAAATGCAAACGAGCTACAACAAACTCCATGCTATGTTTTTCATTTGCTCTAATTAGTAGCTCACCATTTTCTTAAGTTAATCCAACACATTGCTTATTTTTCCTAGGTTTTAGGTTTCAACTACCTATATGGGTCTATCAACTCCATGCTATGTTTTTGGTTCGCTCTAATTTGTAGCTAACCATTTTCTTATGGTAATGCAACACATTGCTTATTTTTCCTCTTAATATCATCAAAAGTTTGAGAGTGAAGGAGAGCTACTACTGAAAAATTCTCATATTTAAATTCACCATATATCCATCACTTTGAATGTTCAAATTCAATTCAAAATCTATATTTTTCACAACGTATGACGAGGAATGATCCATAGCATCAAATCAATCAGTTTCTCTTGTAACAAGTGCTTGATTTAGAGACATGATACATCCATTATTTTTTTGATCATTAGTGGTTTCATTATTGATTTCTGACCAATTTCTCCCATGTTTGATGATGATTCGACAAGCAGGCTCTCAAAAAGGGGAGAAGTGGCCTTAGCCTTGAAAACTAAGAGCTTGCAGTCTGCAAAGATGAGGTGTCGTACTTGTCTTCCCCCCGAGGATAGGCATTGGAACACCAACCTTCACAGAATTCTTAAAATCCGGTCTGAAAGTTTAACCGAGAACGCCTTCCACAGCCGGAGAGGGATTCAAGTACTTTAACTCTACTGCCAGATGAGAAAATCAATCCTTCGACGGTATTTCATATTTATCAACACGATTATCCTACTCGGTAATAGGCATTACACTGATTGCTAATTGCATAAAATCGGGATGGATGCTGTTAAATTCGCCATCACGTTCCACCGTCACTTCATTCTCCGACGCATTCCAACATAGAGATGTCCTGGTGAGAGGGTGAAGCCCTGCTTGTCAAAGATGAAGAATAATTGATCGATAGTGTCACCCCATTCAACCACTTTATTGGCACCGACTGTGAACGTATGCGTGGTGCAAGTGTGGTCACATGGATCGGTAAAATGTCGGGCCTATAACATTTTTGAAGAAAGAAAAAGCAATATTATATATAGCGAGGTATAAGAATATGAGCCTCGCATATGATCTGAACTTCGTTCATAATCTGTCCGACCAATCAGCTGTATGTATTTCAAGCTTTACATTCAAAATACTGTCGTGTTGTCAAATTTGTGTCTGTCATGTTTTGAATAATTCTTAAACTACATCGGGATATCATATTGTTTCTAACCGTGTGAGGCCTTTTGTGAGCCAGAATTCTGAGAATAACAAACACAACCAAATATTTCCTCCTCACTAAACAACCAGAGGAAATAATGTGAAAAACCCAGGGAAAATAAACTTCGTCTCTTCATCCCCGGCAACAACGCCATAAAATTTTGTATCTTAAGAGAGAATTTCTTGGGTGTGGAAAGGAATCAATGCTTAAGACATTTTTTTTAACTGTGTCACAAAAGTAATCATATCAGGTGGTCTTCGTTCAATCACTTTGGAAACTAATTCTTTAAAACCCTTAATAATATGGTATAATGAAAGACTCTACAATGCCATGAACTGTTGATATTTGAATGGAAAAGAAGAATTTTAGAAGAAACTCAAAATGATATGCTATAACACAGAATCCATCACTTCAAATTTCAGAATGAATTTATGGAGAGAGAGGAAACTCAAAATAATATGCTGTAAACACATAATCTATTAATTTTAAGTTCCAGAGAGAAATTATGAAGGGAGAGGAGTTGGAGTGAAGGACTGCAAATTAAGGTTATTTAAATCTTACTCGCAGAGGTAATTAAGAGACTGGAAACTACTTTACTTCACTTCATTCTAAGAAGAAGGAACACAAAATGGCACAGGAAAAATGAATCACCATCAACAATTGCAGGAAACTTGATGCTTCTTTCATTAATTCCTCATAAAAGTAAGTACCAAAGTTTTATTCTTCCAAAGGTCCCAAACTCGGAACCTCCTTCTTTCTTACTGTCTTTCTTAAATACATCAAAAACAATTCATAACTGCTAGAAATTCTTGAAACTACTTCGACTACCTAAATTGTTAAAACTACTTATTACATTGCAATTGAGGACATCTCTATAGCTTCAATCTTAATAAACAAAGAAAACAAATTAAAACTGGAAATATTATTCTTTTTGTTGAATTTGATTTTTTGCTGATGCATCTCCCTGAAGTGTTGATGTGTCTCCCTGACAAATCGGACATCCTTGTCCCACATTTCTTCTAGAGTTCAATATTTGTATTTTTTTCCTGCTGTCATGTATTTTTTGTTTTTGATATGGTATTTGAATAGTTCTGCAATAACACATATTTCCCCGACTTGACTGAGCTATTGCGTTTCTAAAAGTGCCACCATGTGCTCCCTTTACCTGACTCTACCTATGCATCTATGTTTCAAACGATGTTATAATGTCTCCTCCTGCCCGACTCTACCTCTCTTGCTCGTGCATGCAGCGTTCCATCTTCTCTTCTCCTTTGCTCTGCGTTAGGTCACTTACCCAAGTCCACTGCCCGTGTTCACGTTTCTTCATAAAAAAACACAACTGCACATAATCCTGGACTTTAAATAAATTCAAATTTTCCTTTTAAAACTATCACGTCCTTTCCTTTATCGCATTTCGCATTTCAGCATTTATAACATATTCATTAGCATCATTCCTTCTGAACTTGCGATGTGCAATGTGCGATAAAGGTAGGGTTGATGTGGCAAGTGGAGGTGGGGTCGATCGCAAATCGCAATCGACAATACGAAACCTTGTCGCACTTCACATTTCGGCATTTATAACATATTCCTTAGTGCCATTTCTCCTGAGCTTGCGATGTGCGAAGTGCAATTGGAATATATTAAATTATAGTTCTGAGCTACATCATGTCCGACCTTTGTCGCACTTCGCATTTCGGCATTTATAACATATTCCTTAGCGTCATTCCTCCTGAACTTGCGATGTGCGATGTGTGATTGGAATATATTAAATCATAGTTCTGAGTTGCATTATGTCCAGCCCTTGTCACACTTCGCATTTTGGTATTCATAACATATTCCTTAGCGTCATTCCTCCTAAGCTTGCGATGTGCAATAAGGGTAGGGATGACGTGGCAAGTGGAGGTGGGAACACCCGACTCCACCTTGGCATGTAATGTTCTGAACGCATCCATCGGCTCGACTCTTGAGCTGTTCTGCACGCAAATAAGCACGACTCGACCCACCTTCGCATCTCCGCACATAATGTTAATACACCAACACATAAATCAAAAATTCTTTTTAGGTATACAATTTTTTTTACATTTCTAACACACACACACACACACACATATATATTTTTGGTGTTTTGAGAAATATTTCAAAGGTAAATGCAAATGAGCCACAGCAAACTCCATGCTATGTTTTTAGTTTACTCTAATTAGTAGCTCACCATTTTATTAAGGTAATCCAACACATTGCTTATTTTTCGTAGGTTTTAGGTTTCATCTACCTATATGGGTCTATCAGTTCCATGCTATGTTTTTGGTTTGCTCTAATTTGTAGCTCGCCATTTTCTTATGGTAATGCAACACATTAATTATTTTTCCTCTTTATATCATCAAAAGTGTGAGAGTGAAGGGGAGCTACTACTGAAAATTTTTCATATTTAAATTCACCATATATCCATCACTTTGAATGTTCAAATTCAATTCAAAATCTATATTTTGCACAACGTATGACAAGGAATGATCCATAGCATCAAATCAATCAGTTTCTCTTGTAACAAGTGCTTGATTTAGAGACATGATACAACCATTATTTTTTTGATCATTACTGGTTTCATTATTGATTTCTGACCAATTTCTTCCATGTTGGATGATGATTCGACAAGCAGGCTCTCAAAACGGAGAGAAGTGGCCTTAGCCTTGAAAACAAAGAGCTTGCAGTCTGCAAAGATGAGGTGCCGTACTTGTCTTCCCCCCCGAGGATAGGCATTGGAACACCAACCTTCACAGAATTATTAACATCCGGTCTGAAAGTTTAACCGAGAACGCCTTCCATAGCCAGAGAGGGATTTAAGTACTTTAACTCTACTGCCAGATGAGCAAATCAATCCTTCGACAGTATTTCGTTATCTATCAACACGATTATCCTATGCTCGGTAATGGGCATTACACGGATTGCTAATTGCATAAAATCGGGTATCTCTGTTGGAATTTAATTCCAACTGCAGAATAAAATAGCTGGACAGAAATCCGAATTGCTGTAGATATTCCAGACTGTTGGATGCCTCAAAGTCGTGCTTGATTTATTGCGCTCCACTATGCATTTAATTTGCAGAGTTAATGTCCCTGCAAACAACCGACTTCATTTTCCAAAAGGCATCACGATTCTCCCACCGCTTTCTGCATTCAATACGAAGATAAGCTTTAGAAGATATTTTGCATTTTTAAATATTATAAGTCAAATATGTTTTTCACTTATAAATGTAATGAACAGCAGTTCTTTTTAAGTTAGAAGAATGTTGGAGAGTTTAAAAAATAGAAAAAGACAGAGAAGAAGGCAGAGCAGGAAAAATAGAGTCGCTGTGTTTTGGAGCAGCAATGCATTCTACAAGCTGTTTCAGCAACTGTCTGTGTGTTTCAGCAACAGACTGTGTGGTGTTTCAGCAACTGTCTGTCAGATGCTGAAACACGAATCTGTGTTAAAAACAGAGTTTGTAAAAACAGAGTATGGAGTTTTTGATTATTCCAAAACTGTAGTTCTGAAGAAGTTTGTAATTTTTATTGTCATTTTTATGGTTAATAAAAACAAAGCTTTTCTCCATATCTTCTTTGTCCAGATTTCTCTCATTTCTTTGTGTTGAGTTGAGGAACTTTTCTTCCTCTGTTTTGTTCGAAATTAACAGAAATTTCCATCATGGTATCAGAGCTGGTCTAGGCACTCAGTGAGACAAAAACAGAGTTTGTTTTTTCCACTGCAGGAGCTGTAAGAAGCTTATTTTAGCAGATTTCTCCAGCAGAGAAAGTTCTTGCTTGTTTTATTATACAGTCAGTATCTTTTTTCTTTACTTATACAGGTTAAGATGGCAGATGCTAGAACTGGTTTGACAAATTCCCAACTGCCACAGTTTAATGGGAAAAATCACAGTTATTGGTCCATAACAATGAAAGCATTGTTTGCTTCTCAAGGAAT
>JAXQQM020083866.1:0-19896 GCA_034641835.2 Pinus albicaulis
AAATGTTTCTTGAAAGCTAAAGACTTATTTAGCCATCATTAGGTATAACAGAATTTATAGATGGCTAAGCTCGAAGAGAATCGTGAAATTGATGTCTCAATTAGTGATTTTGTGCAACAAAAACTATGGTATGTAAAACCTATCACTGTACGTGACACTTGTTGTTTTCATTATCATGTGGAATTTCAGTTATATTATGACACATTCCTTAATTTTGGTAGAACATTTTGGAAATATTCACCTCCTCCTTCCACTATCTATGATTTCATATCTAAAATTCTATGTGGAAGAGAAAGCCATGAATTATTTTACCAAAAGAAATGTGTTGGTGGTAAAAAATGTGATAATTGTGGAAATTTGACTGAATTTCAAAACAAATATCATACTTATATAAATGATCAATCATTGTCCAACATGAAAGTGAAATGGAAGATATATGAATATATCCATACATCGATTCAAGGTTCAAGTGCTAAAAGAATTGATTTACAAGAAGAAGATATTTTTGTGATAGATTTTTTGAGAAATTTTGAGGCAATAATTTATAAATACACCAAGCATTCCCATAGAGCTCGATGTCAGGACTTGCAATTCAAAAAATCCCTTGAATTTTTTCCACCAGGGACCATTTTGTCAGTAGTTGATTTTGGAGAAAACTAGACATTTGTTCCACAAAAATAAATTCAGAGTGAATTCTATCACTCTTACCAAGTCTTCATGCTCGTCCATATTCTATAGAGACGTGCTGAACAAAATTTTGATCATATAGAAAGCACTAGTGAAAATCGACATTTTATTGAAGAATATACTTTTATATCAGTGACGATCATACACATGATACATATTTTGTACAACACTGTTTTGAAAAGATTTATGAATCCTTGAAAAGTCGTGGAATAAAATTTAATGAACATTGGATATGGTTAGATGGATCCGCAGTTCAATTCAAATCTTCACGATCATTCTTTTAGTTGTGTCGTCTTCATATGAAAACCTGCATTAAACATTGTTGGAATTTATTTGAGACTGGTCATGGAAAAGGAGAACATGATGGTGGAGGGGCATAAAACAAGCACTTTGAAGATATCAAATGGACCACTCTACAAACTGGCTCGTCTCAACTGAATAAGTTGTTCAATGGTGCATCATTGCACTAAGCCATGAGACTAACCGATCAAGGGAAGTACGAAGGTACATTCAATTTAATTTTTATTGGATTCTAATTTTAAACAGTACATTTATCACAATGATTATCTTTGATGGTATTTTGATATCATATTTATATTCTTCTTTGAATTTTCCATATAGGTTTTTTTGGCATATTGGGGTCCAAGATGTAGATAGATCGATTGGAAATAATGTTGAAACAATAAAAGAGACTCGAAAATTTCATTCAATTAAACAAAGTTGTCGACAAATGTGTTTGCACTGGATAAAGGAAAATATTCTTGTTTTTTTCATGTTTGCATAGACAACACAGAATCCAAAGATGTTTGTGAAAACAAAATGTATGTAAAAGATTGGCAACATATAAAACTAAATACAAAGGGGAAAATGTCCATTGCAATCTTTGAAGAAATGAAATCAGAGGAGACTACAATATCATTTGATGGTGATCGAGTTTCTGATCTTGTTAGAGAAGGTAACATTTCAATTGCTTTCAAAAGATAGAGATATATAAATAGATAATAAAATCAAGTGCACATGTTAATTTTAAAGTTATTTTTTCATGTTAATTATAATCTAAATTTAAATACATAAGTTTGTTTTATTGTGCAGGAGATGTTTTTGTTGTAATTGCACCTACTATGAACGATGAAAATGTGAAGTATTATTTGATGCATTGCACTGAACGAAAGATGAAATTATCAGAAAACCATGATGATCACGAGTTTACATATGACAAAGGGTCTATTATACTGAAAGGTTATTTTTTCAGACAAACTAATCAAAGTGGGGATTTTGTTTACTTTCAAGACTATGAACTTGATGTCTTAAGTTGTCAATATAGTCACTTGGTGTGTGCAACACGCATAAAGTTGATAAAAATTCAATCAAAGAAAAAAACGAAAATTAAGAAATGGAAAATGTAAAAAGCCGATCATGAATAGATCATTGAAGATGGCATTCCATTGGAATTTTTTTTATTAAACTGCCCAACAATTTCTTCTCTTTGGATTCATCTTTTAGAACTTCCAGAACTCAACTAAAAATTGAACTACCTTTTTATGTTATATGTACAAGTGTTTGCACATGGACATTGTTTTGGTACATGCACATACACGTATACACATACACATGTCTAGATTATCTGGTCTAAACGATTTCATACATTCTTTGGTACAATTTTTCATAATGTCATTATTGCAAAATGTACATATTTTTGTATCTAGCATAGTTGATATAATGCAAATTTGAAGTTGCACGATTTTGTTTTAGACACGTGTCTATTAAAAGTAAATTATAATATTCATTCTTGAATGCAAAATGTGTGGTACATGTTTTGTAATTTCAAATTTACTATCAACTGAAAGTAGCTTTTCTATGTACATTAATGAAAAATGTTGTGTACTTGATATATATGTTCTAATGCAATTTCAAAAATTTATGATTGTTTGACACATCTAAGAACACCTAGAATCTTATGATTGTTTTTAGATATATACATCGATATGTATTGCACTTCAATCGTTTTAACATATATTCAAACATGTACTTCAATCATTTTTATGTACATATATTCATGTGAAATTTTTTTTGTTTGTAACTTGGGTTAAACTATATTAAAAGCATGACAATTTGTACAAAGGAAATGGGCAGAGATGGAAAGCAGTGCTTAGCCTATCCCTGCCTTGGTAGTGTTCAAAATAAACCAAGTTTGGGGCTGCCTCAAAGGAGGAAACCAACCCCTTAAGTGTGTCATCCAGTCTTGTAATACAAAATATTCAGTGGCCCATATAAAAACAAAAGAGTTGAATTATATCCTGAGGTGACAATCCTGGAGTTCATTCATCTTCGTCCGTCGCCTGGTCCTCTTCTTCTATCAGGCACCTGTATTCTCTAGCAATGGCTTACTCCTCTACTGTGGGAATTTGAGGAGGCTTCAGAGGGGTCGCATGGACAATGGGATCAACTGGGTACTTCACATTGTAATCTCTGGTCCAGACACTGTTCGAGTCCATAACCCAAACATCTATCTCCTCCATCGTGGGCTCATAACCTGGAAGTGGGTTGGTTTTCCTAGGTAAAGGCTACACAGATTGTGGAATAGTGGATTTCATGCCTCTTCTACCCTTGGGCTTCTCCAAAGGAAAAACAGTCTTCCCATGAATGTTATCAAACGCTTGAGGAGCCAACACCTCATGGCTATCAGATGCAGAGCCCTTGGTGGATTCCAATCGTTGGCCATTTCCACGATGAGAGCGGCCTAAAAACACACCTCTGTAGCTGTCTCTAATGGGTTTCTGACATTGGCGCGGGGCCATAGTATGGCTTCTAACCTGTACATTTTATGATTTCTTTTAGATTTTAAAACATCGATATGTATTGTACTTAAATATCACCTAAATAATAGATGTACATCCTAAAATTATATAACATTCACACACATTAACAAATGTATTTCAACTATCCAAAATATACACATTTATGTGTAAATTGTAATTTGAAATTTCTATCTAGATTCAATTTATATTTAACAAATATAATTCCAACTTCATTTTATATTTAACAAATATAGTGATAACTTGAGTTTTAAAAACAAAACATTATATCACATGTGATCACATGCCAAATGTAGTTAAACTATCCAAAATATACACATGTATACATGATTTATAATTTGAAATTTCAATATAGAGAGATTCATTTTATATTTTTAACAAGTTTATAAAATGACAACTTAAAAAAACAAAACATTATATCACAATCACATGCCAAATGTAGTTCAACCATCCAAAATATACACATTGTGAAAATGTAATTTGAAATTTCCATCTAGAGATTCATTTTATATTTAACAAATAAAATGACAACTTGAATTTTAAAAACAAAACATTATATCGTAAAACAAAACATTATATCACAACATGTGATTACATGCCAAATGTAGTTCAACTATCCAAAATATACACATGTATGTACATGGTTTGTAATTTGAAATTTCCATCTAGAGAGATTCATTTTATATTTAACATTTATAAAATGACAACACAAAACATTATATCACAATCACATGCCAAATGTAGTTCAACCATCCAAAATATACACATTGTGAAAATGTAATTTGAAATTTCCATCTAGAGATTCATTTTATATTTAACAAATAAAATGACAACTTGAGTTAAAAAAAAAAAAAAAACATTATATCACAACATGTGATCACATGCCAAATGTAGTTGAACTATCCAAAATATACATGTGTTTTGTAATTGAAATTTCCATCTAGATTTGAATTTTATATTTAACAAATAAAATGACAACTTTAGTTTTAAAACAAAACATTATATCACAACATGTGATCACATGGAAAATGTAGTTCAACTACCCAAAATATACACATGTATGTGTTTTTTAATTTGAAATTTCCATCTAGATTCATTTTATATTTAAAAAATAAAATGACAACTTGAGTTTTAAAAACAAAAAAAATTGATTTAAAAAAAAAAAAAAACATTATATATCACAACATGTGATCACATGCCAAATGTAACTATCCAAATTTAAAATTATTCTTGATAGATGTAAATTTAGTTTCAAACTATATACAAACAGTAAAATATGTCCAAAATTTGTATCACATGAACAATAAAAGTAAATATATATAGTTCAATGTATAGTGTTACAAGTATCAAGTTATATAGAAAAGTAAATATGAATGCATAGATAAGACTATATATAAAAAAGTAAATTTAAGACTAGATCTATTAAATAAAATGTTGCACACATGTGCATCATCAATCAAATAAAGATGGATCTAGTGTCTCAAGCAAAGAAAGTCCTTGTTAGGTCCTCGTAATTTGTTAGATTGGAAAGACCAAATGCAATAAAAAAGTAACATCAAACCAGTCTTTGGAGTCCTAGGACCTAGTCTTCCTGGACTGAGAGAGGGCTCTCTCTATTGTTTGTGTAAAAAATGTGAACTTGATAGATTCTAGGGTTTTGATTTTAGGCTAGTTATAGGGATTAGGGTTTGCTTGTTTGTTTGGTTGTTTGGATAGGTTTTCAAGGAGAATAGGTAGAGTAAGAGAGAATCAATCCATTGGGCTATGGATTCTACAAAGGTTTTGAAGAGTGCAAAACATATGTCACGGGTGTCTCAAAGGGAAATTTAACAAGGCCAAATGGATCTAAGTAGGTTTTGTGTGGGTGAAATGAACATAGATTTGTGAATACAGTAAGTTAAGGGGAAATCAAGGATCCTTTAACCTACTATGAACAAGGAAAAATCTTTCAGTATGATAGTATAGCAAAACATGAAGAGCAATAAAGGATTCTTCAATCAAACATTATTAAGTAGGCCTCAAGCAACCGATAAGTAAACTTAGAGAGAAGTTAAGGATTCTCTGAAACTTACTTGCAAACAAATAGAATTTTAACATAACATTTTAGTAAAAACCAAAGAGCATTTAAGAATTCTTTAGCTAAACTTCAAGGAGGAAAACATAGAAATCAAAAGAGACAGGCAGAAGTAGGGTGCCAAAAAAGCAAGTCCTATTCTCTATTTATGTCTTTTGATCAAGGAAACCATAAACATAATGAATCACTAAAAGAAACAAAGATAAAAGTGGTATGCATTACCATCTAACCAAGCTCTATGAATCCTAAGAGTGTGCTCAATCCATGGATGCACAGTCCAAAGCCATCACAAGTCACCAAAAACCAATTTCACCAATAAACTCCAAGTCTATCTCATATTATGCTCAGCAAATATCCAACATGTACAATGAGGCATCAATGTTGTATTTAACAAGAAAAGAGGACCAAAACCCTAACTAGGGTTCCCAAAATGTCATAAATACTCATAAATAGCATTTATGTCCAAAGAGACCATGCAAGGCCCAAGGCATAAAATATCTAATGAAATAAATGAAAAATAACTTATAACACCTAACTTTGGACTAATTTGTTCAAAAAAACCATAAAATATCTATTTTCCATAAATGAGTGTCTTTTGTTGACTTTTGCAGATAAGGGCGCAGCGCCTGCACGACAAAACTGGGTCACCTTGCAACTGAATTTTGAAGGACTTCCCGATGTCGGAATGAGCTCCGTGATGGCTCGTTGGAAAGCCTATCAAGTCTATTTTCCAAAACGGCCCTTGGTTTTCTAATTGGACTCCATTAACCTGTTCAAAAACCAAAACTCCCAAGGCTGCTAAGGGCGCAATGCCAGCCCTGAAAACATGGCAGAAAGGTGAAAATTTGCATGTTTTTGGGACTTTTGGAGGACCAAAACTGCTCCAAATGATCTGAAATTTGGTGTGCATGATGCCCTTGGCCTGATGAATCCAAAAATGTAAAATTTACCTCCAATGGATGCCTGTATAAAAAACGCAATGCCAAGGACGCTGTGCCCTTGGCCCTCAAAATCATTCAAAAACCAAAAATGTCAAAAACTTGCCAAAATTTGCAAATATCTCCCTCATGGTGTTTGGGATGCCCGTAGAGAGGCATCAGCTAGGATTTCAATTTTTTCTTGGTGTTTTTCCTCCTTTAGTGCTTGAATTTTGACAAGGGCTCTTTTGAGCTTGGCCCTTGCAATTTGATTTCTCAAGGCATAGTGCTTGGCCATCTTTTTCTGAAGGTCAAGGTGTCTTTGTGTCTTTGCTAGCTGATCTTCCAAGTGTGTGTTAGCCTTTTCTAACCAAGGCTCCCGATCATACTCAATCTCCATGGCAAGCAGCTCACATGGAGTGAGCTTCTCTGCCAATGTTGTTTCTTGCTCCTTCTCTTTGGCCAAGGTCTTCCTCAAGCCCATTGTTCTTGGCCTTCTTCTAGACAGTTGCCCGTCTTCATATTCACTCTCATCAAAAACACCCAAGACTTCATCAACCCTAACCTTGGTCCTTTTAGCCTCTTTTCTGGCTCTGATTGCCCTAGCCTCATAAATGGCCTTTTGTGCCTCCAAATTTTTGTTTTCAGTCTCATAATAGTGGATGACATTCCTGGCTCTAACTAGGTTGGTTTACAAATCCTTGATTTGGGAATCATTACCTTTGAGCAGCATTCTTGTGACCCTTGCCTCGTTTTCATCATCACTATCAACATGAATGATTTCAAATTCCCACTCAGTATCATGTTGATCTTCTTCTTCTTCCTTTATGACCTTCTCTTTGCATTTGCCCATCTGCTTCGCTGAAGTGGAAGGCATGGCCCCTTGCCTTTTAGAGGCAGCAAACACATGCCTACTTCCTCTTTGATAATTCAAAGAAAAGATTTAATTATTCCTTATTTTGGTGTCTTCACTCATTTCTACCATCGCGACTAATATCATCATCGATATCCTTACTGTCCTTATATTTATGGCTGATCTCATGCTACTATCATCCGTCTCCATGCTTTTTGCTTCATCACTAATATTCTCATATCATTATCACTACCATCTTGGTTCTCGTGAGCCATTGTCGTCACCATTATTGGCTTCCTCATTTTCCATGCCTTTCTCGCCTTCTCACCGACCTCTACCTATTCATTTGTTTCTTACTTCACTGCTGATTGATCATTACCCTCATTTGACTGCTCATTGTCACTTCCTTCATTGTCTGATGCATTGTGAGAGAGTGATGAAGGAGGGTTGTCCTTAGGTGAAGAGATATAAGGAATATGTGTAGATGGTGAAACATGCTCATCAGAAGATGATGGAAGAGTAAGGACAGGAGGATGAGATGATGAAGGCATGTTTTGTTGAGGATGAGGTTGTGGGTTGGTGAACACTTCATGGGCAATGAAAACCTCGCATGGAATACCCTTTTGCTGCAATTGATGCATCACAACCATTTTGATCAAAGGGTGATGAAATAAGCTTTGCATCTGGTGAGGGAATTCTCTCTTCCGTACAATATAAGACATTTTTTCAATACTCCTGTAGAGGTAGTAGGGCAAATGCAGCATCTTAACCCTAATAAAGTGCATGAGCAATCTGATGTGATAGGAGTAGAGCCTAGAGAATCTTCCTTCACATGTGAAATATTTCATGATGACCCTCATCATGGGTGCATACCTCTCAAGCAAATGCGAGAAAGGAAATATCGATTTATTATAGTCTTTGTATTTGGGTTTAAGGAATGGCTCATAGTGGTTTATGTCTAAATTGGCTTGTTTAAACCACTTTTCACCAACACTAGGTATCCCAGTGGCAATAGCAATGGCATCTGATGACAGCTCAAAGTTTACCCCTGCAAGATTGACTTGTTTAAACCACTTTTCACCAACACTAGGTATCCCAGTGGCAATAGCAATGGCATCTGATGACAGCTCAAAGTTTACCCCTGCAAGATTGACTTGTTTCTCATAGAGGTTAAGTATGAAGAGCCTAGTCAACTCGGGGTGATTCTGCACCTGCTGTACTTTCTCACAAAATTGATAGCAGCCTACATTTTGGAAGCATGAGACAATTAGGGGAGATGCATCAAGCTCCATTGTGCTTAGTGCTTCAAACCTATTAATCCTCTCATCTTTGTGTTGATGCCTCCTTGGCACTTGGCCTTCCTCACCACTACCACTGTCACCTTCCCTTGACATTTTGATCACTACTGCTTTTGAAACCCTAGCTCTGCTTATGAAACTGATATGTAAAAGGTGATGGAATCGTGGTAAAAATGCAGCCTTTTACAAGTGAGTGAGAGGCATGAGTGAAGGGGTAAGTATATGACTGTGAGGGAGAAGCAAAACCCAATGACCACCCTTGCTGATTTGTTTAAATCTCTGTTTTGACACCTTGCACTAATGGCAAATGGATATGAATGAAGGCAATGAATTTGTCAAACTGCTTGTGGTGTAAGGGCCAAAGTTTATGAGTGAATGGAGAGGGTGAAGGCACAGCCTTAGATAAATGAGCAATTTTCAACAAGGCAACCCTCTGTGTGTTCTTACTGGTCTTCTTAGCATGCAGATGGATAAGTGTTTTTAAACAGTGATGTCCATGCATGAAAAATTAGGTTTTTCTCCTTAAATCTTCATTCCTTTAACCAAATGATGACAAAAACCTTGGAAAGGGCTTGATTAGTTGTACTTACCCCTTAAAGAAGTTTGAAAAACCTTTGGTGGCAGCTTGGAGGTGTTTTTGAGCTGATTTGAGGGTTTGCAGGTGTAGGAGGCCCTCCTAGCCAAACGCGCAGCGCACAAGTCAATGTGGTGTCGAGTCAGGCAAACGTCCAGCGTTGTGTGCCAGGCGCGCAGTGCCAAAGTCTTTTTGTCGAGCCTGTCGAGTCTACCGGGTAAACACGCAACGCGTTTCCAAGAGCACAGTGCGTATCTCCAAGCACACAGCGTAGAAGAAAATTGCATGAGAGAAACGCCTAGGCGCGCAGCGCCGGGTAAACTTGCCCGAATATGACCTGAAAATTCACAAGTCTTTCTCCTTGAAAGTTCTTTGATCTTTGCAAGTGAACAATGAGCTATGTGAGGAACAAAATGACCTTTTATAGTCTAAGAAATTAAATTTAATCTCTACAAACCCACTTTCCTAATGTTTTTACTCTCTTTTCCTTTTCACTAATATTTCTTTGACTTCTTGGTGGCATGAAAAACTTTAAGTGACCTTTCCTTTGCTCTTTGAGAGTTTACAAGCTCATTTGGTGTCTTCTTTGGAGGGCTGCACACACTAGTATCTTCAAGGTTTCTTGTGTTTTTCATCATAATTTTCAACCCGTCTTTCTTACCACTTTCTTACTGGCCTTTTTACACTGTTTTCTCTACAGGTGATTGAAGTGATAAATTTTACTTCTTTTGGTTCCTTAAGACATAAAAATTCATTTTGACACCTTGGTGATTCAGCCACACAGCAGCTTCCTCAATTTGATGTGTAATCCTCATCATGAAACTCATCCTTTTCACCTTAGCTGGCAGCCTTGCAAATCCCTGTTCCTTTTGACTCTGAAACTTGACACATTCATTCTAACACAGCAGCAACCTTAACATCATCTTTGGTTTCCACCTTGGAGCTTGACACAATGTTTTTCATCCTTTTGACCACCGCTACTGTGTAGGTGACTGAAATGATGATTTGACTCTCTTTTCACTAATACCCTTTACCTTCTCCTTTTGCAGGTTTGCTTTGAGTTATAAAGTTGAGTTCATTTTGGCCTATTGGTGCCCTTTAACTTTTTCACTTAGCAGGTGTCATGAAGACATTGGAGTGGCTCTTCCCTTTGATCTTTGAAGCATGCTAACTTCACTTTTGACAACTTCAGAAACTTTACACAGTGGCAGTATCTCTAAAACTTCTTTTGTCCTTACCTTGAAACTCAAATCATCTTTTACTTGGTAGGTGGCTAAAAACCTAAAATTTACCTTTCTTACTGAGACTCTTCACATCCATGTTTCTTTGAGGCAATGAGACCTTTTACCTTGGCAAAGCTTTGGGATGTTTACACACATTGGCAGCTTTTAAATCTTCCCTTACCTGCACCATGGAGCTCAAACTATCCTTTGACAATTTTAGGCATGACAAACTCCTTTAATAAGTTTGGGATCTTCACACACAGTGACATCTTCAGAACCCCTCCTTGTCATCATGGAGTCCAAACCATGATTTCACCTTCTTTGAACATCTTCCCAAAATCCTAGGTGTGTGGAATGCTTAAGAACAATCATCAGTGTTGTCTTCTAAGTTCTCTATAGCCCTTTCAAGTTCATTCATTTATGTCCAGTTCACCTCACCTTTTTCCCTTTTTCATTAATAATTTCTAAAACACTTCTCTTCATGTTTGGTTTCTTAGTGTACCTCCTCCATGGTCATTTCCACCATTTGTTTCATTGTTTGGCACTTGTTGGGCCATCAAGCTCAAAACCTTGATTCTTCTTGAAAACAAATTTCTTCTTGTCTTCCTTGCTGCAAGATGTCTTCTTTTAGGAATATATCATTTACCTTATCAGTTTCTCCTACTGATAGGGCTCTTAACACTCCTGCAGAAGTGCCAAGCTACCTTTACCTTTTGCAAAACTTGAACTTGATAAAGCAGTCCTCCTTGGAGATTTTTTGATCTTTCTTAGACAAGCATGTGTTGATCTGCTTTTACATTTGAGCCAGCTTCTAGCACAGGAAAAGCAGTGCTTAAAACACCAATGATGACCCTACAACCTATGAAACCCTAATGACCTAGTGGGAGCGTCCTTTGACATAGTCTTTGGCTGAAACTTGGTTTGGGTCCTTCAAGTGTAAAAACAGAGCATTTGACAAATTGATGTATTGAAGATCTAAAATCCAATGTACTTGATTTATCTAAAGAGCCTACAGAGATAGTTTCGAGACCATCAATGCTTGAGGAACCTGGTGAACATGGGAAAGAATACGCTGATTGGTAACCCTAGATGAAAGTGGTGTTATGGGCAAGGGAAAAATAGAGAAATGAGGTTATAGGTGGGAAAATAGGATAGAGACGAGTGGCACAAGCCCATAAGGAGTTTTTTCAAGAGTGGTAGGGTGAACATGAAATGGAAAAATGGTAGAATAGTGAAAAATTTTCCATAAGGATAATGAAGGCAATGAGATTTCTAAAACCCACAATATTCAGGGAAATTTGTTTTTAGAAATTTAGAACCAATATTTAGTCATCTTCAAATAGCAAAAATTATTGATTTAATAATAGTCTTGATCCTCATGCTATCCTGAAGAATGGGGAATGCATACACAATGTGTACAAACATTAAAATTTAATGTTTTAAAATTGAATGAGAATATAGAAATTCATGTTAAAAAAATAATGAAAAAAAAAACAAATCATGCAATACCTCATGTGGTTCCCTCTCCATTGTACTTTGTTTCTCGTCCATTAAAAAAATTCTCCACAATAACATCTTCCACAGTAAACTGTACAATATATATATAGATTTTTCAAATGAAAATGCATATAAACTAATTTTAAATAATATTACAAAATGTTAGACAACTTGTTCAAATGGTGTCGATGTTCCTATCTCCATCATACACTCCATTGCTAGAGTCCTTGGAGAACGAAAATTATCTCCAAAAACCTAAAATTAAAAAATTTTAAAACCATAAAATAACTCAAGATCTAGATCTCATTTTATAATAAAACTTTTGAACTTCAATTTATGACTTAAACATATAAGTGAAAAATTGAATACTTGTGATGGTGGATTGGGCACATATCCTAAGGGTGGCTCCGAAAGAAAATCTCGAGAAACCTAAAATTCAAAAACTTTAAAATTGTAAAATAACTCAAGATCTAGATCTCATTTTTTAATGGAAATTTTGAACTACAATATATAACTTAAAAACACATTTAAGTAAAAAATTGTTCATACTTGTGATGGTGGATTTGGCACATCTCCCAAGGAATAAGAAGGTATCTCCATTGCAAAAACATCAGACGAAATCATAATCGGTTAACATTTAATTATATACATGTACATGTGTACACAATTATTTATTTTTAAAATATGTCATCATGTTTTGATATATAATAATAGATAAAAAATAATAGTACATCATCATGTTCCATTAAAAAACACTAACATGTGCCAACATATCAGCGGGAACACTAATCTCTATGTGGTAGGTGTGGAATGAGAAAAGTCACAATGGAGTCCAAGTGACCTTGGAATGTGAAACCAAGAGTCACACCATTGTACTATAAATGTACATCTTTGTATAATGGAAAATAAGAAAGCCTCACGCTTATCTTTCATTGTGTGTTGAGTCTCTTGTGTGTGTGTTTATTCTTCTCATACACCATGTGTGTGTCTTAACATGGTGTTTAACATGGTATCAGAGCGGGCGATTGCTGGCCCTGCTCCAAATTGAGTGAGCCATTTGTGTTTATGGCCTGTGCATATCTGCAAAAATTCTTGAAATTTTTGCAGCACTCAGAGTTTCTGTAGCAGTGATTTTGCAGCATTCAGAAAGTGGTTTTGAAGAAGAGCAGCGTTCAAAATCCCAGCATTCAGGCATTGGCTTTGAAGAAAAGCAACACTGCACATCTGAAGGTTGATTTCTTCCTGCAATTTCTGCCCATTAAATTCTGTAATTTGGAGAGCTGCTGGAATATTGTTTAAATTGGATTTCTGAAGAAGTTTATGAGTTTTTTACTGCTGAAATTTTCTGGAAAATTTTGCATTCTCATTCTCTGCTGCTGAGAAAATTAATTTTTCCTCGAGTCTACAAGATTCTGCTATACATTTGAAGAAAAACAAATTTGCTGTGTATGCCTGCTTAAAATTCTGCATTTTTAAAGTCCATTTTCCTATTGCTGGGCTACTGGAAAGATTTCTAAGTTTGCACTGAAAGATTTCTGAGTTTTCTGCAAATCTCTAATTCTGCATTTATCCAATATTCTGCTGCTGGAAGGAAAAATCCTCTGCTATTCTACTCTGCTGTTAAAAAAAAAAAAAAATTGGTCCTGGCCTTTCAGCCCCCTTACCCAGCTCTCATCTCAAACCCTGCATAAACACACTACCCGCCATATCCCTTATCGCTCCATGGCCCCCTCAATCTGCAATCAACTAAAAAAAAAAAAAAAAAAACTCTGCAATCCACCCTTTGCACTATGCGCTGCCAACACCTCTCCTGGCCTTCGGCCCTTGCCCCCACGACCCCTCACACATTGCGCCCTCCTCTCCATACGCTCAACGCTCCCCTAAGCTATGCTCTCTCTATCAAAACCTTACAGCATACCCCTTCAAACCTTACAGCATACCATACGCTTGCGCCTACTCCCACATCGACCCTCACTCCCTACACCTCCCTCCTCACACTACGCCTCTCTCACCTCTGCACTCAAACGCTCGCTCGCCTATCGACCCTCACGCGGCATACAATACGCCCCACCCTGCATACAATACATTACCTCCCTCTCCATTAAAATATGACTCTCCCTTATCACGGTTCCCCACTCTCTGCACTCAACTGCACGCTCACACATCTAAACTGTTCGCTCTACCCTTACCTCCACTCCCCTCCCACCATTCTATTCCCTCTTAAAAAATTTCTATTTCAAACTTCGATTTTTAATATTTAATTTAAAAAAAAAAAATCCCTTCCCCCATTATAAAATTCCCTTCCCTTTCTTTTTAAATTTATTTTAATATAATTTCCTCCCCTCCCTTTTTAAAGCTAAACCCCTTCCTTTTTTAACTTATTAAATTCCCTTTTATTTCTATTATAATCCCTTTTCCCATTTTTTAATTAATTTTTAATTAATTAAAAAAAAAAAAAATCCCATCCCATTTAAATTTTCTACTAAATTCTCCTTCCCTTTTAATTCCCCTCCCTACACATTTTTTAAATTTCCATTCCCCTCCATTTTTAATTATTCCTTTTAATCTATTTTTTAATTAATTAAAAAAAAAAAAAAAAGACACAACAACAACAACAACAACAGAGAGAGAGAGGAAGAAGACATGAACAGCAGAAAGGAAGAAGAAATGGCATAATGAGAAAATGACGAAATGACAGAAAATTGCAGATTTTACATTGTGATTTGTGGCATTGACATAAGGGTGATTTTTTGAAGAAATTGACATTTGAAGACAAGTTTGGCATCATTGAAAACAGCTCTTTGAAGAATAAAATTCAGCTACCTTAAAGGCCTCTTACACAGTTGTTTTTGCTGCACATTCTTACAAAATATTTTGCAGAAATATTGTATTGTATTGCTTCTTCATTCATAGTTGCAATCAAGACTTGAAGTGTATTTGAGTTGAAAAATTGTTGATTGCCCTCCATCATTTGAGGAGCAGATTTTGTACTTTGAGATTTCCATAGTTGGAAAGTCTTTTGAGTCATTTGTATTTCTTGTTGCATCACATTGTAAATGGGTGCATTTTCGGTTGAAGCCGACACCCTTTCATTTTTGAGCCTAAGTTGTTGAAAAATGGCTAAAATAAATGAGGCATTAGTGTTGTTGAATAACCTCATTCATTCCAATGTTGATGATATGATAAGAATGAGCAAGCATGCTCTTTCTACCATTCAAAGTTGTTTGCTAGATGCACAAGAAAAGATTGAGTTTTTGCAGTTGGAATCTCAGCTCCAACAAGGCGAACTTCAGCAAAAGAGTCACCATTCTGAACCTGTTTCTGTTCAGAAGATTGTGAAGGACTATCATCAGAAGAAAGAAGATAAAGTTGCAGTTGATCCACATTCACCTCCTTGCACAAGAGCAGATGTACATGCAGATGCAGCAGTTCAGCCTGCACTTCTCAAGCCCATCATCAGACCTTGGGAAGAGCTTGTCCACAACAAGCACCGAACTGGTCTTGGATATGACAAGGATGTGTCCTTTCATATTCCAGACTACACAAAGCCCATCATATTTCAGAGTGCCGGATTCATGTATGACAGTTTACCTGCAGCTATTCCAGATCCTGTTCCACTTCCACAACAGATTGAGAAATGCCAACACTATGATCGAGTTGGCCATATGAAAGATCACTGTTTTGATCTTCATCCATGCAAGCACTGTGGTCGGCACACCCATTCTTCAGACAGATGCTTCAGACACAAGCCTCCTGCAAGAACCAAGATTCATCTTGGATGGATTGCTTCTTGGCAATGGGCATCAGCAGCCAAGAAGATGTTTACGACACATGTTAGAACTTGCTCACGGATATTGATCACAGATATTGAGCAAACTTGCAGTTGAGTTTTCGCCATCATCTCACCTTGTCCCTGACAGGGGGGAAAATGGTGGTCATGTACAAGCTTTGACGTCAGATCAAGCGAGCCTGAGCCACAATCTCTCATTCCATGTTCAGAGTTGTAGCCAGCAGTTCAAGCGAGCCTGAGCCACAATTCGTCATTCCGGATTTAGAGATGTAGCCAGAGACACGGATGCCCATGAGCATGCCTTCGGTTGGTGGACAACCTTAAACCATCATTTTTGGTTGGTGGATAACCTAAAACCATCACAGGTAGTAGACCTCCCTTCTTTTAGGTCGAAGGTCTCCCTTTCATATATGAGGAACACTTCCTCTAGCAGAAGCCTTCAGCTTCTTGCCAGCCTTGGTTGAGTTCCAGGAAATGCTTCAAGCATTCCAGAGTTGTTGGTAATCCTAAAACCATCACAGGTAGTAGACCTCCCTTCTTTTAGGTTGAAGGTCTCCCTTTTTTATGAGGGACAATTCCTCTAGCAGAAGCTTTCAGCTTCTTGCCAGTTTTGGAAGAGTTCCGGGAACTGCAACAAGTTTTGCGTTCTAGTGTTGGTGGTCATCCTTAAACCACCTCTTTTTTCCAACATTTCAGAGATTTGATTCAGCCCAAGTGCTGCCATGTATACTTTGCAGATTTGTATTACAACTCTTTTCTTGGACTCACACATACCCCTTCGGATTAAGGGGGGATGTTGGAACACCTAATCCTACATGGGTAGGTGTGGAATGAAAAAAGTCACAATGGAGTCCAAGTGACCTTGGAATATGAAACCAAGAGTCACACCATTGTACTATAAATGTACATCTTTGTATAATGGAAAATAAGAAAGCCTCACGCTTATCCTTCATTGTGTTGAGTCTCTTGTGTGTGTGTTATTCTTCTTCTCATACACCATGTGTGTGCTTCAACGTGGTGTTTAACAATATCATCTTGATGGTGAGAACCATCTTGATTGTATGATTGATGGTGAGAACCCTCTTAATTGTGTGAACCTGAGGCTTCGACCGTGATATTAACATCTTCGTTCATCAAGCGTGAGAACTAAAAATGGTTTTCACATATATGATACATTTTTGTTAGATTAATGTATACAAATAAATGTATATATATATGTATTTATTACAAATTGTACATGTGTTAAAATAATCACCCTAACCATTAACACATACCGATCCCATGCCCTCTTCCTCATGAATAATTAGGCCATGCCAACCATTGCGACAATTATTTGCATATGTTCTGAGCTATTCAACACTCATGTTGTCAATCTCATCATCTGTATGATACACAAAATTAGCACGTGCATTATCTCATTCTCTTTCTTGATTCAGACAAACATTAGTTCCACCCAGTCCACTCTGAACATTTTCAATGATTGCATCAATTGCTTCTCAACTAATTTGAGAAATGGCATCCATCTCTGACCGCAAATTTTCCACATGAAGAATTTGACTAACCAATGGTGGCTAGGGGCAAGGCAACTTAGCATAACGCTTAGCACCCCTATGGTCACATAATTGACCTTTCCCAGGACCAAAAAAATCAGAGGGAATTTCATTATAATTGGGTTTCATTCCCAAAAATAATTTTTCAAAATAAAGCGGAACCTCATCGTTCCATGGGATTCTTCCATAGGCAGCAAGGTTCTTACCATACAAATGGCCATCTATATCAGGGTGCTTGAAATATTGCACCTTTAACATCTTTCTTTTCATCCCTTCTTTCAAATTAAACATATAATTGGCCATTTTTGTTGTAACTCTTTGTTTAACAACCTCCCATGTATCGGAACCCATCACTGTTTCCTTTATTTTTCTCATCAATTCTACAAAAGTATCAATGGTTGGCCCAGTGAATAACTATTTATAAGCTTTCTGGACTCTCAGCAGGGAGTTTCAAAGACACAAGATCTTTCTTCAATTTTGAATGAAGATGTTGACATCTTTTTAATGTGCATTGTTGCATGTTTTTTTCCCAAGGTATATCGAAAATGTCAGACGAATAAGTCGTGGTTGGTGTACAACCTTCTTCTTGAATAAAGGGTTCTGTCCTACGTCTTTTTGGAGCAACGTTTGGAGCAATATTTTCACCATTTGCATCAATATATAAAATTTTGTATAAATAAAAAAAATGTAAACAAATTTGTACAACTTGTATGAAAATAATATTCAGATTGATGGCCACCTCGATATGGTTAGCCATCATCATGCCCACCCTGAGACTGTTGAGAACCAGAATGACCATCGATTGGTTGAGAACCAACATGACCACCCATTGATTGGCCTTCGGGGGAATGCATATCACCACCCTCACGCAATTGGCCACCACCTATTGATGGACCTCCATGGGAATGTGTACCACCACCAACCTCACGTGACGAGAGGGAAGCTTCATAAAAAAATATGAATTTATAATCAATTCAAAAATACATTCATACATATAAATACATGTATATGATTCATTGAATTGCGTGAATCATACCACGATTGCGTGAACCATGGTTGTTACACCATTTTTTGGTCATCTAACCTATTACCATTAGATGGACCCAAGTACACCATGTAAGACAAATTTTACCCTAAGTAAAATTGCCTTCACTATGTTAAATAACTTAATAAACCACATTTATTAGGTTATTTATGGTCCAAACAGGAAACCCCAAAAGGAAATATTAAACAAACCTATATTTGTTTGATTTTCCTCATGGAATAATTAATTAAACCATAATTTAATTATTATTCCCAGTCATATTTAACCCAAAATCAAAGAAATTAATTAGATAAACCTTTATTTATCTTATTATTTTCTAGGAAAAATTATTTAAACCTTATTTAGATAATATTCCTTGTTAAATATGACCAAATCACCTACAAATAATTAAATAAATCACTATTTATTTAATTATCTTTCAACCACTTCCTTAAATAATTAAATAAATCATTATTTATTTGATTATCTTTCAACCATTTCCTTAAAAAGATAAATAAATCATTTATTTATTTATTTTTGACAAATAAAGGGATTTGACCCAAGTCAAATACTTTTTCTCGCCAACAAATATAATAAAATATTCCATAAAAGGTGGATCTAGATTTGGTTAACATTATTTTAATCATGCACCAAGATCTAGAATGACCCAATATTTTGTTATAAATAGGAGGGTTTTTCCTACCATTCTTCACCTTTTGTTGCCTATTAGATCACTCTGGATCTATACACTTGGTCACTTTTTTCCATTATTTGCCGTGTGAGCTCCCTTTGAGCTCTATTCTTTGCATTGGGTTTTCTACACCAACAGGAGAGAGAAATCTTAGATCTGAAGTGCTGAGGACTTCAAAGAACCCATCCCACTGAGGAGAATTGGATACGCTTTCTTGTTTTCCTCCCAGGTGCCCAATTAATACAAAACATTCTTTCAAAATTGTTCTTGTCTTGTCTATTGGTATATGGAGCAAACCCTTGTTTTTACTGCTTAATGTCTTTCCATGCATAGATCTGGTTTTTTGCAGCTCTTTTCTTGTTCAACTAACCGCAGATCTGAAGATATTGGCAACCACTTTTGTTGTTAGGGCTATTAGTTATGCGTAGCTAAAGTGGTCCTTTTTCGTACACTTCAACAAAGGATTCATACTAACAAATGGCGACTCCACACGGGTTTTAAATTACGACCGCTGTCGTTTTTCATATTCCTGCATATCCAGCTACTTCAGACCCTAGGGTTTCTTTTCAATTGTTTATTTTTCCTATTTTTATGTTGTTTTTCTCATACAAAACACTAAAACATTAAAATTTTTAACTTAGCGTGTCATTTTGAGCTTTACGCGGTGACGGACATTAGCATAGCCAGAATGTGGAAAATTTTCGGATATCTGCGGCAGGTTTACCGGAGCAGTCGCACTTTTGGCCTGGCGTGACTTTGGACTCAGTCCTTGCCACAGCCATTATCTGTGACTGGGAAACGAAAACGACCAAAAAAAGCTACGGCCAGCAATTCAGAAACTGCGACCTGGACTTTTTTCTGGAATTTTTCTGAAATTTTTCTGGGTTTTGTCTGAACCTCTG